>NW_019104882.1:6965-31241 GCF_001995035.1 Momordica charantia | reverse complement strand
CGAGGAGAGGAGCGCCTTAGACATAAGGGTTCCGCTTAAGTAGCCTAGACATAGGACCTTAACCCGAGGTTGCGACTATTTCCATCATATAACTAAGATATCTCTCATAATAGACATATTAGGGAATGTCTTAGGACTTTGAACTTGCTTAGAGATAAGTCAAGTGAAAAGCGTAGTCGTTGGTTCCTAAAGTAAAATGCATATCATCCTTAGTGTATCATTGATTCTTTGTTGGCTAACTTGAAGTAATTCGGGCTAGGTTTTACCATTATAAGACCAAATCCCAAATCCAAAACCATTATTTGTGACCACTTCCCATTTTACAAGAATCACTCATTTCAACGTTCACTATTCATTACAACTTTAGAGTTTGGAAATTATTTAGAAGTCCTTGAGGATCGATACTTGGATACTTCATCCATTTTATATTACTCTGACAGGTGTACGCTTGCATCTATAGAATTGTTACCACGCTTAGTGCGTGCGTTCAGCATAACCCCAGTCATTGTTATTGATGTTTCTCTTAGAATTGCATTAACCCGAATCCAATAAACTATCATCTGAGGTTATGTTATGTAATTGGAACAGTATATAATAGACATACAATATATACAGCGTATATATTTGATATACAGTGTGTATATATATAGTATATATTCCATATACAGGTGAATAATGTTCTAGTATTTACCCAATGGGTTTATAGTATATGGGTAAGGTTGAGTACCTTATCTTGGTAAAACTATGGATACGACCCACTTTGTAATAGTTACAAATAACTTGATCCAAGTCATTCGTGTGGAGACATGCGAGTGGGGGTATCCTATACAATGAGTTTGTATAAGACCGGACAGCAAAATAATTAATCTTTAGCTATGACACTGTTAGCTAATGGATTAATATTTCAATAGAATGACTAGGTAACTCGATCTCAATCCTGAGTGAGTTATGGACTTTTGCCTATTAGGACTCATCCTTTGATTTGTATGGGTGAGAGTGGTCCCACTCGCCGACTCAATATTCATACCATTTTAGAGATGAGACCGAGTGCGGAGCTGGGAACATAGCTACACACGATGAAATTCAGTCCTTCGCGAATTTAGTGTAAATAGATGAGTGCTCTCTTAATTGTTGACTCTAGGACTTGAACAAGAGGTCCCACTGTCTCACTGGCCCGAGAGGGACTTTCGATTAATGGTCGGACCTAGGGATGACAATAGGGTAGGGGGGGCCGTGTGGGTCATCTCTATCCCCTCCCCGTTGGGGATATTTTCCCCCGTCCCCGAAATTTTGGGGCAGGGATTCCCAGATTGGGGTGTTAAAATATATTTCTTTTTATAACTTTTTATTTTCTTTTTTAAAATTTTTAATTAATTTTTTTATTACTAGTATAAGAAGTGAAGAAAAAATGACTAATTGGGCTATTAGTTGAGTTTTTTTTTTAAGTAAAAAGTATTTATAAAATTTATATATATTAATATTATTGTATAAAAAAATAGAAAAAATAAAATAAAATATTAAATGGGGCGGGGACAGGGACGGGGTAGGGAATCCTCCCCCCGTCCCCCGATTTGACCCGTCCCTGGTCAAACTGTGGATTCCTTAACCCGATCTGATCTGATTCGGCGAGGTTTTTTGCCATCCCTAGTCGGACCATAATCTAGTTGTTCATTAGAGGATTAACGGTACTTAAGGTCAAAGATGTAAAACAGGGGTAAAACGATAATTTGACCCAACTGTGGTTACGAATACTCGTGAAGGATTGACTTGCTGTTAATGGTCAAAATTCGTCGACGCAAAATATTCTACCGTGAAAAGAGTGCAACTGTGGGACTTTAGTAGAGTGACCGATAGTTAACAAATGTTGATTAATATGGTTAATGAGTTTAATCAATTAATCTCGTATTGTTGGAGCTTCCGATCTATAGGTCCATTAGGTCCTCTTGCTAGCTCGTAAAGGATAGTTAAGAACATTTAGTCTTGAAAAGAATTTGAATTGTTCAAATTTGTTAAAGGGAATTAAAAGTTAATTGTATGAGATGCAATTAATATAATGTATGTTAATACATTAAAATAGAAAGTTAATTTTGAATTGGATTCAAAATTATGAGAGGGATGGATATTAGAATTTTATTATAATATTGTTGATTAAATTAAGTTTAATTTAATAAAATCATATTTAATTAAATTAATGAGATATGTTAATTTTGTTAAATTAAATTGTATTTAATTTAATTAAATTAATAATTCTTTTGTCATTAATTAAATTGGATTTAATTAATTATTAATTTAATTAAATTAAATAAAAAAAGAGGAAAAAAGGGAAACTGGGAGAGGTTTTCCCAATGGCGGGGAGTGGGGAAATGGTGAGTGGGGAAGTGGTGACTTCTCCCTCACTCTTCCTCCCTTATAAAAGGAAGGTTCTCCCCTTCTCGGTTTCCCGGTCGTCGGCTGATTGAGTTTTTGAAACTCCAACGAGAAAATCTCTCTCTCGGTCTCTTGGTCTCCCTCTCAATTATAAGATGGTTCCTATAAATCGAGTTCTTAACATCCAGAGGATAGCGAGGAAGGTCGGAGTTGATGTCTACATTGAAGAAGTGTCATCAAAGGTATGTTTCACTAACTTCCTTTTAATCATGCTTATGTATTTTCTTTGTTGTAATTCTAAATCAAGATCGAAGCACACACATTCACGCGCTTTCGCTGTGGGATTCGATCCCTTCACTATAAGTGTGGTAAATTTCACAGTTTATCGTTATTAGGTTCATGGGGATGCGTATCTTATGCTCCATTAATGGTGTTACGCTAGATATAGATACGCTAGTTTATCCTAGCCACATATGATTTTAAAGACTCCGAATTTGCCTATGACGTTGAATTTTGCAAGAACAAAATTCAAAAGATCGTAAAGGCATGGAACGCGGTTGTCAGAATTCAAAGTGCCCGATACCACAATAATGCATTTGAAGTGTACGAGCAATGGCATTCGAATAGGGGAAAAACTGCGGTTCTCCAACCAATCGACAAGAACGAAGAGAAGCTGCAGATTCTCACTGGAAGAGTTCTTACTGAGATGAGCCCAAATCAACCCACTCAGCGGAAGACTCGCATGATAGAATATGAGATACGAGAAAAGAACTCCAAATCGGCTAGACTGCAATTAGGATCAATCAAAGTCTACCTCAAAGCATTGAACTAGAATTGCAGCAAGCAAGAAGGGAGGCCGGTGACCAAGGAAAAGAAACCAGACCGCTGGAAGTAGAGGTTTGGTACCTTAACATAAGAATGTATCGAGTCAGAAGGGAAGGAGAGAGTTCACAGGCAGCTTTGAAGGCATGAGACAATCAAGTATCACAACAAGAATCTGAAATTACTTCTCTACAAACAGAAATCTTGTCCCTTTGTGAAAAAGTCATTGTATTGGAAGGAAAAGAAGTACAGTTAGCTCGATACACCCAGGAAAATCAAAGATTGAGGGAAACTATTCAGGTGTGAACGAGTTGTCTCGACAAAATATAGAATGATGTTAATGGGTTAATGAAAGATTATGCCCATATTAGAGAACAATACAATCAAGTGGGGTATGAATTAGATTATGTGAAGCGCGATAACACAATATTACGTCATAATTTAGAACATGTGCTCACCCAAGTCAGATGGGCAGCTCGAAGGGCGGATGGTTTAGATGAAGAGGCACAAACTCTCATGTCTACCATTGCCCCTACACAGTCGAATGTCAAAAGCACACTCAAGTTCCTTGGCAAACTTCGGCGAGATCTACAACATTAGGGACAATTTTATTGACACTCTACTTTAATATATTTTCTATTTAATGATTTAAGCATTATGGTTCAAATTTGACACAATTGTTGCTTTGTTTGATTCTTGTAATCTTCATTTATTTATTTACCCTATTTATAATAAAATCACAGACTTATTTAGTTACGGTTTTCTTTCTCTCTCCTTCTGTCTTATATTTTGCTAAAAAATAAAAGAGATTGTTCAAGATAGCTCGCTCACCGGCACCACATCACACTTACGGTATTAGACACATGATGAGAATGATAATAAAAGATCAAATAGCTGAGCAGGAAAAAATAAGGAAAGATATTGAGCAGTTGCGCGAAAAGTTAGATGTCATTCTCCTCGCGTTGGAAAAAGGCAAGACGGTTGCGGATCCTGCTACATTTAGCAATCTTGTCCAGGAGCCGCCATAAAGCCCGCCTTATCCACCTGGGTACGACCCATCTCTTAGTCCAGTAGTAGAGGGTTTCATGCCGCCACAGCATACAACGTACAACCCTCTGTATGACCCGCAAGAAACCCCGCTTTATCCACCTGGATACGACTGTTGGGACTTTCTCTTCCTTCAAAAAGATTAGAGACTCGTGCAAGCACACACGGTCACAAGTAATTGTCGGAAGTAATCCAAGGTCGAATCTTCAGGGATTTGTTGCTTTTCAAAATCAAGTAATGTTGTGAAATGGTTCAAATATGCAATTGTGATTTAAGAAGAAAAATGTGATGAAATGTTGTTGTTTGGGGTTTTAACTAAGAAGCAATTTAATAAAACTCAACCTCTTTGTTTCCTACCTCACTTTTGATACAAAACATGGAAAACACACTTTATTAGAAAAATGCACTAGGGTCAATTCTAGCTTTTCTTGGGAATCTGAGTTCTACTCTCATTCACTACCGCTTTTGGTTGCTGTAGAGGCTAGGGTAACCTACAATCATATGTCTTATCCTATGGAATATTTATCAACTCATTCGCTTTATGGGTCAGAGGGCCTATGTCCAGGACTATATTTTATGCGCTTATGTCTAAGTCACATCCCATATTGGTTTCTAATATTTTACCTAACTCAACATTCTCAGGGTTGAGCTTTAGTGTATAAATCAAGTTCCCACTGGCCAAATGGAAAAAGACGTAAAGAGAAGTTTTTGGAAAACAACCCAAAAAAGTGTCATGCGCAATCAAAAAAGTGTCATGCGCAATTCTGGACGAATCCCGAGCGTGTTGAAAATCAAATCATTTTGACTAAGACATTCCAGAAATAGGTTGATAACTAATTTAGAACATTTTTAAAGGAAAGAAAATGCACGAAAACATAAAGGAAGTATTTTTCATTGAATTAAAATGAATAAACGAGTCGTATAAAGAGTTTTAGGTTGACCCTCTTCTATCTCGAGTGTGAGGTGAATGTAAACTTGCTAAAGAATGCAAGAAGAACAGAATATATGAAGAAGAAAAGATAGAACTTGAATTAAAAGCAATAAAGTACGAAAATACAAGGAAATAACAACTAAAACTTGAATCTAAGACTAAGAACGAGTTCTACAACGAAGAGAGAATGTAAATGAAGCTGAAAATGAGCTTGGAAGAGATAATTTGCAAGTAGAGGGATGACTTCCTTATATAGTACCTTTGCTTGGTTGAACTCCCCACCATTTTAGGTGGAAATGGGTTGAGATTCACCTAACAAATCCTTTTAGACTTGCACTCACGGTTATACTTTGATTCTAACACATGGGAAATGTCCTCCTTGTCCCTAATTAATCAAAACGCACGTTTTGTCCAATTTGGTCTTCAAAATTGCTCCAGGTGCAATTCTTGCAAAACAGAAAACTGTTATTTTCTTTCAACTTTGACTGTATTTTTCTCCTATTTTTCCTAAAGTACCATAGTTTAACTTTTATGCAGAAATGTTATGTGCATATCTTACTTTAAGAATATATAATCCTTTTTTGCAAACAATGATGGGAAAGGGGTAAAAAACGTGGTCAAATAGGTCTACCGACAAATGTTTCTACAGTAAAAGGTCAACCCTAACAACGATCCACCTTTGAGGCCAGCAACAAGGCGTTTCATGCCACAACATACAACATACAACCCTCTGTATGACATTCTGGTTGGTCAGTTCCCCCTCCCTTTGTTAAGGGAGTTTAGCAAATCCCAACCAACATCATTTTTCGAGAGACCGAGTAAATGGTGGCACCCCATATAGTCCTGAGTCTCGTGGTCTCCCAGCCAAGCAGACCCAATCGGACAAAGTGCCCCCAGTAACGAAAAGTTCGAAGTTCTGGAGGAAAGATTAAGAGCAGTCGAGGGGATAGACGTTTTTGGCAACATAGATGCCTCCCAATTGTGCTTGGTGTCTGGATTAGTCATTCCTCCGAAGTTCAAGGTGCCAGGATTCGATAAATACGATTGTTCTTCTTGTCCTAAGAACCATCTTATAATATACTGTAGGAAGATCGCAACATACTTCTAAAATGACAAATTGTTGATAGTCTATCTGGTCCGACATCTTGTTGGTACATGCACTTGGACAACTCTCATGTCGGCTTGTGGAAGAATATGGCCGATTCGTTCCTTAAGCAATATAAACATAATATAGATATGGCTCCAAATCCTTTAGATTTGCAAAGAATGGAGAATAAGAGTACAGAAAGCTTTAAAGAATACACCCAAATATGGAGGGACACGACAGCTCAGGTTCAACCTCCTTGAACTGATAAGGAGCTATCTTCCATGTTTATCAATACTTTAAAACAACTCTTCTATGATTTGAGATGATAGAAAGCGCTTCTACATATTTCTTTGATATTATGACCATCGAAAAGAGAATCGAGTACAGTGTCAAGAATGGTCGATTAACTAGTATATTGTTAGTGAGACATCAACCACGAAGAAGGCAAGTTCTTCGAAGAAGAAGGAGGGTGAGGTGCAAATGATGGGAGCAGATCGATACTCTTGGAAACAACAACCGTATGGTCGGACACCTCGATACGCTCCATATTATTACCCAATGCCATACAGGTATAATTAGCTAAAAGTGAACAATACAACTTCACATTACTCTTCTTATGCCTCTCAAAATTTTCGACCACCGACCAGTCAAAATTTTCATCCTAGGGGTCAGCAGAATAATACATTCTATTCCCAAGGGCAGCAGAATAATAGGGGGCACGTAAACAGACTCAGTTCGACCCAATCCCTATGACTTATGTATTAGTGGAGTACCTATGCCCAAACCTCAAGTATAAAAGGGTATGATGAAAGTCTGACGTGCCCGTTCCATGCTAGGGCAAAAAGACATTCTCTAAAGCAATGCAATCATTTTCAAAAAAGAGTCCAAGAGTTGTTAGACATAAAAGCCTTTACAGTTACAAAATCTCACCAGAAGAAAGGGATAAATGTCGTGGAGGATGTCTCAACTGCTGAAAGCTCAAATGCTTCGCTTAAGCCTAAACCTCTCACCATCTTTTACCGTGAAAAGCCTGATGCACCCAACAGCAGTAGAACACTAATCACTATCACGGTTCCAGCTCCTTTCGAGTATAAAAGTTCCAAAGCAGTACCTTGGAGATATGAGTACAAGGTAACTGTTGGGCAAGAGGTACAATCCCTTAACTTCCAGTTGATAATATCACTAGAGTAGGAGGCTTGACACGAACTGAGAGATGTTATGCATTGGATAGCTTGCTAAAACACATGAATGAGTCTACCAGTGAAAAGAAGAAGGAGAAAGCAAGTGAGAATAAAAAAAATAATGCAAAGGAAGATAAGAAGGGGAAGGCCAAACTTAACGAGGATGTTTATGATGAATTAGAGGAAGCAATTGTTGTAAAGGATGCAAATCCTAAACAACCCGTGTCTGAGGAAGATACTCAGAAGTTTCTAAAGTTAGTAAAGCAAAGTGAATACAAAGTTATCGAACAACTAGGTCGAACACCCGCAAAGATCTCTTTATTATCTTTGTTGTTATCCTCTGAAGCGCATCAGAATAAATTGTTGGAGGTCTTGAAGCAGGCTTTCGTTTCACAAGATATCACAGTGGATAATTTGAACAACGTTGTTGGGAATATAGCTGCATCTAGCTCCATCACTTTTACAGATGAGAAGATACCACCAGAGGGTACAGGACACACCAAAACCCTCCATATAACAGTTAAGTATAAAAACTTCCTAGTAGCAAAAGTCCTCGTTGATAATGGATCTTCCTTAAACATAATGCCAAGATCCACACTAGAGAAGTTACCAGTCGATATGTCCCATATGAGGCCTAGTACTATGATAGTGACAGCTTTCGATGGAGCTTGCAGCACTGTTGTTGGGGATATTAAGATCCCGATCCAGATAGGTCATTGAACCTTTGACATACTGATAACTCTCCAAAGTTATTTGTGCAAGAATTCCATATAAATTAGTTAATGTTAATTTCGTGCATGGCACGTGATATGTCACTAGTCTTAAATAAGTATCGAAAAATGATTTTTATCTAGGATCAAAAAAACATTCCAAGCAAAACTGTAATATGTAAATTATCAAAATATTTATTAAACTTTTATTTCATTTTTTCAATCACTAATTTAAATAGATCTACATTGGAATAATTCTTAAACATAAAACAAATATTAAGTAAATTTAGTATAACTTCACAAATACTAGAATAACATATCCAACAAAAATATTTTGTCGAAGTATCAAAAACATTTTAAAAACTCTCGAACAATTGATGCATATCTCCAATCAAGCTTAGTAAGTTGTATTAACATGACGAGAACTATTATGTAATTCAATACAATACAAATCTAAAATCTCTTTATATGCAACTGCTACTTTCAACATTTCAAAAGTTGAATTTCATTCATAAATCAGTTCTAGTATTTCTTCTCTTTTTGTTTAGTTGTTTATAATATTTAAAATAAAATTCATGTATAAATTGAGAATTATTAATATTACGGACTAAATATCTCATCTTTAAAATAGGAAAAAAAAATAGACAAATCATCTTGTACAATTAACATTGGGACAACAACAAATACAAACATGAATGTCTAGTGGTGATTTCAAACAATGACTTAAAAATAAAATAGCTATATCCATTATTACTAACATTAGAGTTATAAAACCTAATCAACAATATTATCAATTCTTTAAGGGATTCTAATATGATATTTCCTATATAACCAGTACCAGGAGACAATCATTTTAAATGAAATAATTTGTTTGCTTAAATTCTGATCAACGTCAATATAATGTGTAGTCAAATAAAGATAACTTGTATAATGACAAGAAGTCCATGTATCAGAGGTCAAACAAATTCTTTGCTTAAAATTAGAAAAAAAGTTAATAAAAACCTTTTTTGCCAAAAAAATATTTTTTCATAACATCTTTTTTAATGGTAGAAGTAAAAAAACCTTTATATTGTGCATTAAAAGACCACTGAATAGTATCAGTAAAATCATGATTATCTATGAAAGTAAAAGGAAGCTTTGCTCTAATCATATAATCTACTAATTCAGATCTAGCATATTCCTTATTATAATAAAAATTAGTTAAATTACCTAATTTATCTCTACCGAATTGCATATATATTCCAAGTAGAGTCATTACAGACAATATTTTGATTGGTCACGAATATATCCATGCCTTAAAGAAGAAAAGCAAGGGGAGAGATGGCTATAAGACCTTAAAGCTGGACAGGAGCCAAGCTTATGATAGGGTGGAGTGGTGTTTTCTTGAAAAAATGATGTTGAAGATGGAATTTCATTCTAAATGGGTTGTAATTATTATGGATTGTATTTTTATGCCTCCTTTTCAGTGTTGATTAATGTAGAAACAAAAGGGAGTAGCAATCGTAGGCGAGGCATTCGACAAGGTGACCCTTTATTGGCCATACTTATTTCTTATTTGTGTCGAAGGTCTATCGGCATCCATTCACAGAGCTCATGCCTTGCAGAAAATTTTAAGTTTTTCTATCACTCTTAATTACTCGAGTATCTCTTATATCTTATTTGTCGATGTTAGTCTTATCTTATGCAAAGCGAATATTTCTGAACTCAATGCTATCAAATGCTTTCTTCCTAAGTATGAAAGAGCTTCGGGGTAGAAAACAAATTTTGAGAAGTCAGTCCTTTGGTTCTCTCTAAGTGTCCACTCAAATTTTAAAAACATGATATACAAATGGTGATGGGGATGCGCCTGGTTCCTTATCTTGAGGACTATTTAGGTCTCCTTTAAGCTCTTTCAAGAAATAAAAGCAGGGATTTAAAATCAATCAAAGATAGGATTTGGAAGGTGATCCAAGGTTGGAAGGAAAAATTGTTCTCCAGTGGGGGAAATGAGGTGTTGATAAAAACTGTGGCATAGGTTATACCTACTTATGTTATGAATTTTTTTTAACTCCTAAAATCTTTTTGCATGGATTTTTCTCTGCGATGGATAGATTTTAGTTGGATTTTTTGGAAGAAAAAAAGGGATTCACTGGATTAGTTGGGAAAAACTTTGTTGGCCGCAAGAGTTGGGAGGTCTTAATTATTTTAAGGACCTTGGGGTTTTTAATCAAGTGCCTATTGCTAAGAGCTTTGAAGATTATCAAAACTCTTGATTTACTTGTTGCTCGCGTTATCCGTGGGATCTATACACTAGAGTCTTCCCTTCTTGATGCTACAATAGGATCTCAGCGATCTTAACTTTGGAGGCGGTTGGTGTCGGGTAGAGATCTCCAGATGAGGTGGTTGAGGAAGGTGGTTAGTGATGATACAATAATTGATTTCTTTAATGATGTCGTGAATCGATCTTTCAACCCTTATTTCCAAAGGTAATTCCGAATAGAGGGTGGTTGGTGGTTGAGTTTCTAACTCCGTCGAGGAGTTCGTATTTAAGGAGCTGGGAGAAGTGGTTAATGAAGAAGATGTTCTCACAATTTCGCATTATCCCAATTAGTAAATGTGGGCGAATGAAATGCCTGGTAGATTTGGCATTATTCTAAGGAGCATCAATATACGCCTAAGAGTGAGTATAAGCTTGCAATGAAATCAAATTTACTAGTGTGCTTTACGAGCGGCAGGGTCTATGAAAATTGGTGCTCAAAATTTTGGAAAACTAATCTGCCCAAGATCCAAATTTTCATTTGGAAAGCAATTCATAACAACATTCTAGCTATGACTAATTTACAGATAATGGGTCTAGATGTATTACTAGTATGTCGTTTGTATTTGGGGAAGAAAAAGAAAACTACCCATGTTATAATTAATTGCAAACGTGCATCTAGAATTTGGCTTTTATCTCTTCCTTCAGCTTTTTCGTTAGGTGAGAATGATTAACAACTTTGTTGATGATTGGTCTATGTTGATGAACAATCATGATCCAAAAGACTTACAATTAGTTGTGATAGTTTATTGGGCAAATTGGAATGACCAAAATAAACTTGTACTCAAACATGATGTTCCAAAAATTCACTTAAAGTCTTACAGGATTTTGCAGTATTTGGAAGAAGGGTTCTAAAATCATATCAAAAATCATATAAGAAATTATGGAGAGAGTACCTTGAACAAACAGGTTGTCGTCTCTTTCTGGTGGGATTTTTGCAAATCAATTCCCTTAATATAAAGCGACAGGTTGTGGTGTTCTTGAAATTCCAGCTTTGGTCTTCGAGGAGTGATGATTTCTTCACACGAAGTTTCTTCTCCCCTATTTGCTAAAATGCTTGCGATTCATGAAGGAATTCGTTTGGCCGAACGTACGAATTTGGAGAATGTTGCTCTTAAATCAAATTCTCTGGAAGCAATTCGCCTTATCAATGGAGAAACTCGATGGGAGAATGCAATTGAAAGCTGGATTCTAGATATTAAGGCTTTGGCTACCTCTTTTCATCCATTACCTTCTTACATGTTGGTTGGGAGGAAATAAATAACTCACCTCCTTACCAAGGAGGCTTCTAGATTTGATCTTCCATTGTTGTGGTTGATAGAATTTCCTTCCTAGCTTGTTCAAGTCGTGGAAGATGAGAGAGTTTTGTGTGTTACTTCTTTGGCTTCTACCTAATTTTATATAATGAAGTTTAGTTTTTAAAAAAATTGCATCGATTACATTGTGTTTTTTTACCACAAATCTCATGTGCCTAATAAGATGACTAACACCATCTTTTTATAAAAAATAACCACAAGCCTTATAACCTTTTATCCTCCAACCAGACAAATAACCATAAGCTAGAAAATCGTTAATTGTCCATAATAAGGCAACATGAAGTTGGAAGAAAGAGACACTGAAACTATCGTATGTGAGGACACCATTTACCTACAACTCATTTAACTCATCTATCAAAGGTTGTAGGTAAATATCGATATCTTTACCAGGAGATCTTGGCCCAAGAATAAGTAGAGATAAAAAAAAATGGATCGTTCTTTCATACACTTCCAAGGGGGCAAAATATACGAAATGAGCATTACTGGCCACATACTATACGATAAATTCATATTTCCAAATGGGTTAAAACCATCCGAAGAAAGTGTCAATCTCACATTACGAGCATCTGCAGAAAAAGAATGGTACTGGCTATCAAAATATTTCCAACCCTCAATATCAGCAGGATGTCGAAGTATTCCTTCAGTTTTGGACCTTTTATCTTTATGTCACCTCATATCCTCAACAGTATGTTTTGAAAAATATAATCTTTGTAACCTTGTCGTCAATGGAAAATACTTCAACACCCTCTAGTGATGCATATTGTTTCCAAAATAAAGAACAATCATACTTACACGCATGAATTGATTCATATCCCATTCCTAGATCACTTAATCTTTTCTTAGCCTCATAATTTGATTTAGAAAGCCTTACACCATCTGGAAATGCATCGTTTAATAACTTGAGTAACATATCAACTGATTTATCACTCCAATGATTAAGAACCTTAATGTGCATAAACTTCACTAAAAATTTAAACGATGTAAACTTCGGACATCCTGGATACAACTCTTTGTCTACATATGTAACAATTCAGTAAAGTCATTCGTCTCATATTGCTTATTTGATTTTCTAGGAATGTCTTCAAATATTGGACCATTCAAGTCATTCATCATTTGGAGCATCTCATCATCATTATTCCTACCTCTCACTTGATTTATATTATTTCCACCCTCTTCTTTATTTCTACTCGAATCTGAAAATGTAGCTCCAAGAAACCTTGATTTGAGTCTTACCAATGGAGAAACATCTACCTTTTCTCCATGAACTGTCCATCTACGGTATGTCGGAGACATACCATATTTAAATAAATGACGCTCTATATCATTCAATTTATTCCTAAAGACATTTAAACAGTTCAAACAAGGATATCTTGTTTTTCCTTTTGCATCCAAATAATTCTTAGCAACTTCCATAAAACTACTGATTCCCCGTTAAAGTATTGACTACATCTTCGATCTTTCAAAGTTATCCAATTTTGATTCATTGCAATGTTTTTTACAAAAATAATCTTTTGTAGAATTAGATATCTTTTAGTTTATTTGTATTTACAACTTACACTTAACTAACAACTAAACTCATTTACAACAGTAGTATGTATACAATTTGAAAACTGATTAGAATGCATTAATATGAATTAATGAATTTTCAAATATATGAAATGGTTTTTTCTCCTAATTATCAAATATTAAGAATTGAAGGAAGATAAGATTATTGTTGGTAATTAATTCTACACATGCTATTGTTATTTATTTTGTTACCCAACCTTCAAATCACTGATACACTCAAATAACAAACATTTATTAAAAAAATATAACAGAAGATTCTTTGAATAAGTAACAAAAAAGGCACCAAGCAATATAAAGCCATGTGTAGAATTAGATCTTGGATCATGGAAAATGTTAGGGTTGACTTTTTACTGTAGAAACATGTGTCGGTAGCCCTGTTTGACCACATTTTTTACCCATTTCCCATTATTAATTGCCAAAAAAGACCACATATTCTTAAAGTAGAACATACATAGATTATATCTGCATAAAAGTCAAACTATGCTACTTTAGGAAAAATATGAGATAAATGCTGTCAAAGTTGAAAGAAAATAACAGAATTATGTTTTTGCAGAATTGCGCCCAGCACATTTTTGGAGGGTAATTTGTCAAAATGCACATTTTGATTAATGAAGCGCAAGGAGGACATTTCCCACATGTTCAAAACTGTGAATCCAAGTCCAAGTGAGGTGGTTAGGTGAATCTCAACCCTTTTCCACCTAAAATGGAGGGCAGTTTCAACCAACCTATGGTGCTATAAAAGGAAGCCATCCATCCCTCAGCAAATCATCCCTTCCAAGCTTCATTTCATCTTCTTTTAGATGCTCTCTAGTTGTGGAACACGTTTTTAGGGTTTATGTTCATGTTCTTAGTTGTTCATTTCTTCGTTTTTCATGCTTTTACCTTTCGTATTGCTTTTAATTCGAGTTCTTACTTCCGTTCTTTGTTTATTCTATTATTTTAAAGTTCTTTAGTGAGTTTCAACTCCCTTCACGCTCAAGAGAGAAGAGGGTCAAGCTAGAACTCCTTGTTCGACTTATTTATTCATTTAAATTCAATGAAAAATACTTTCTTTATGTTTTCGTGCATTTAGTTTCATTTAATTATGTTCTAAATTAGTTATCAACCTTCTTGTGGAATGCCTTAGTCAAATGATTTGATTTTCAGCACGCTCGGGATTTTGGCCAGATTGCGCCTGGCACTTTTTTGGGTTGGTTTCTAAAAACTTCTCTTTACGTCTTTTTTTCATTCGGCCGGTGGGAACTTGGTTTATACACCAAAGCCCAACCTTGGGAAAGGTGAGTTAGGTAAAATAATAGGAAACCAATATGGGATGTGATTTAGGAATAAGCGCATAAAACATGGTCCTAGGCATAGGCCCTCTGACTCATAATACAAATGAATTGGCAGATATTCTCTAGGATTGTAATCACACATATGAATATGATTGTAGGTTACCCTAGCCTTTGCAGCAACCAAAAGCGATAATGAAATAGTAGAACTCAAATCCCAGGAAAAGTTAGGAATAAAGCCTGGTGCATTTTCCCAATATAGTGTGTTTTCCATGTTTTGCATCAAAACTAAGTTAGGAGACAAGGAGGTTGCGTTTCATTAAATTGCTTGTTAGTTAAAACCCCAAACGACAACATTTCATCACATTTTTCTTCCTAAATCATAATTGCATATTTGAACCATTTCACTACATTACTTGATATTGAAAAGCAACAAGTCCCTGAGGATTCGACCTTGGATTACTTCCGAGTATTACTTGTGATCTTGTGGGCTTGCACGAGTCTCTAATCTTTTTACAGGTAGAGAAAGTCCCAACAAGTTTTTGGCACCGTTGTCGGGGACTTAAGTTTTCAAATCATAATCTTTTCAAGTGAATTGTTTCATTGTGTGATTTTTGCATACCTCTATCATTGGACTTAATTGTTATGTCTAACATTTAAGGGAGTTGTGTATGAGCACAGGGTCTGGTTGGTTGACCTTTGATCCAGAGATTGAAAGAACCCTTGAGATGAATAGAAATCCACAAGATCCTTCACCGCCACAAAATCCACCTGTGAATGGAGATATGGCAGGTAAAGGAGTAGCAAATCGAGCAGGTGAAATTCCTAATTTGATCATTCTAGCAGATAATCGAGATGTAGCCATGCGGAATTATGTGACTCATGTGTTCCACAACCTAAATTTCAGGGATAAATAATCCTTTACCTCAAGCCGCACAGTTTGAGCTCAAGCCAGTCATATTCCAGATGTTACAGACGATGGGCCATCTCAAATCCTTTATTGAAATAGCTAATGCATTTCAACTTCCTGCTATCTTTGAGGATGCACTATGATTAAAAATGTTTCGTTTTTCTCTCAGGGATGGTGCAAGGACTTGGCTAAATGCGTTAGAACCAAATTTTATCAACACATGGGCGGAACTGACGGAGAAATTTTTGGCAAAGTACCACATTTTGACCAGGAATGCAAACCTTCGAGAGGACATTGCGTCTTTTAGACAGAAGGAGAACGAAGCAGTTCAAGAAGCTTGGGAGCGTTTTAAGGAGTTACTTAGAAGATGCCCGAGTCATGGATTGCCCGCATGTGTGCAGATTGAACAATTCTATAGAGGATTGGATCGTTCATCGAGGATGATGTTGAACACCGTAGCCAATGGCTCGTTATTAGAAAAGTCGATAAATGAGATCGTTGATATCTTGAATAAGATGATAGATATTAATGACCAAGGCGAAATAGGAAGGTCATTACCAAAGAAGCAAGTTCAGCCGGAGTCTTTGAGTTAGACACTGTAGCTTCAATGCAAGCCCAAATGGCGGTTATGAACCAGATGTTGAAGCAGTTGACAATGGAGAAGAAAACAAAACCCGTCGTTTCAGAGATACCTGAACCCTTTCCTATTTTACAAATTTCGGATATATCTTGTGTCTATTATGGTTATAACCACTTGTATGAGAACTGTCCAGCTAATCCAGCGTCTATTTTCTATGTAGGTCAAG
This sequence comes from Momordica charantia, assembly GCF_001995035.1. The sequence goes on along the minus strand of NW_019104882.1, from coordinate 14,931 downwards.
GTGGCTAATGGAATTTCAACCCCGTATTCAAACACTTACAACCCTAAATGGAGGCACCATCCAAAATTTTCCTAGAGTAACCAAGGAGTAGCTAGTAGCAGTGCGCAAGCACCCACTAAACAATACAAGCAAAACTATAGTCCTCCTGGTTTTCCAACTCAACCGGCGTCGCAGCTTCAACAATACAATCAGCAAAGAGGTCAAAATACTATTCAGCAAAGTGGTAGCCACACAAGTTTGTAGGCCATGATGAAAGAGTTCATGACAAGAATGGATGATGTGATAAGAAGCTTGGAGATGCAAGTGGGGCAGATTGCAAATGACCTAAAATCTAGACCCCAAGGTACATTACCTGGACATATAGAAAACCCGAAGCGAGATCGTGAGGGAAAGGATCACTGTAAGGCGGTTATCACGAGAAGCAGACTAAGTTATGATGGACCCTCACTTCCAGACGAAGGAACTGATGTAGTTACACCTGTTCCTGCATCCACCTCCAATCCAGAACAAGAAGAGAAAGCAGAACCCGTAAGTTCAGAAGAAAAAGGTAAGAAGGCGGATAAAGGTAAGTAAATAGTGCCCAGCACTACTCCACAGGTAGGTTATATTAAGATTCCTCTACCTTTCTCCCAAAGGCTAGTTAAAAAGAATCAGGATAGTCATTTTAAGAAGTTCTTTGAGATTCTAAAACAGTTGCATATAAAATATACCTCTCATAAATGCTTTAAAACAAATGCCTAACTACACTAAGTTTTTAAGAGACATCATATCTAGGCGTAAGAAGTTAGGTGAGCCTGAGACGGTAGCTTTGACAAAATGTGGTAGTGATGTTCTAGGGAATCCATTGCCTGTTAAATGTAAGGACCCAGGTAGTTTCACTATTCCTTGCTCAATAGGAGGGAAGAACCTAGGAAGAGCATTGTGTGACTTAGGAGCAAGCATTAATCTTATGCCTCTTTATGTATTTAAAGAGTTAAATATAGGAGAAGCTCGTCCCACTACTGTCACTTTACAACTAGCTGATAGATCCATAAAGAACCGGAAGGAAAAATAGAATATGTGCTTGTTAAAGTTGATAAGTTTATTTTTCCCGCCGATTTCATAATTTTGGACTGTGAGCAGATCTTGAGGTGCCGATCATTCTTGGGAGGCCAATTTTAGCAACTGGAGATACGGTTTTCAATGTTAGGAAAGGAGAGATCACGATGAAGGTCAATGATCAGCAGGTAACCTTCAATGTCCTCGATGCGATGTGTCTCCCGGATGAAGTCGAAGAGTGCTCTACAATAGGGGCAATCATGGAGGAACTCCAGCAAATGATGGTGGAAAACTTCAAAGCAGATTTGGAGGCCGCAGAAAAAGAATCCAAAATTGTGCCTTTTGCCCCAATTTGAGCGTTTTGAGTTTTTGCAGCCAACAATAGCGGATTTCAAGACCTTGCAAACCTCCATCATTGAACCTCCAGAATTGGAAAAAAAAAAACCCCTACCTTCTCATTTAAAATATGCTTATTTGGGCTTAAACGATACTTTGCCCGTTATCGTTTCTTCATATTTGTCTAATGAACATGAATCTTTGCTTTTGCAGGTTTTGTCAAAGTACAAGAGGGCTATTGGATGGACCATAGCGGACATAAGAGGAATTAGCCCTATATTTTGCATGCATAAAATCATCCTGGAGGAAGGAGCCACCAATTCTATTGAGTGCCAAATGAGGCTTAACTCGAAAATGAAAGAGGTGGCCAAAAAGGAAATCATAAAATGGTTAGATGTTGGAGTGATCTACCCCATCTTGGATAGCAGCTGGGTTAGCCCTGTTCAATGCGTTCCCAATAAGGGTGGTATGACGATGATTACAAACGACGACAACGAGTTGATCCCAACTAGAACTTTGACTGGTTGGAGAGTGTGTATGGACTATCGTCGGTTAAACAAGGTAAATCGAAAAGACCATTTTTCATTACCCTTTATTGAACAAATGCTTGATCGTCTTGCAGGGAAAGAATACTATTGTAATGCCCCGCGTTACTCAGGTCAGGCCCCTCGTTACTCAGGTCCGGTTACCCTCGAGTCCCGAGGGTTCTTTCTTAAAGATAATTTTAAATTTATCTAATTGCTCTATGTCAGTTATTTTGAACTAATGCGGTAATTGTTGTGAGTTATTGGTTTTATGTATGTATTTCATTGTTTTGACAATGAGTGTTTTGCCGTGGCACTTGTCCTGGGCTGTTGGGTCGGTTGCTTAATTCTATTAATGAAACTATTTAAGTATAAGGAGGTGAGGACTGCAATTTTAATCATTTGGAGTTCATAGATCTTGTTTTCCTTCAACCAAATTATTAGTTAAGTGGACTTTCCTTCAACCAAATTATCGTCGCTATGGGGTGTCGATGCTCCGGGTACAAAAGGTCGGGGTCGGTACACCAGTTTGGTTGAGAGGAGTGTCGAGGCTTCGGGTACAAAGGGTCGGGGGTCGGCATGATGAGTCTAATTGAGACTAGTATTGTGTCAAAAGGTAGTGGAGGCCAAGGACGAATACATTGAGCAGACGTTGGTACCTTGGGGATAAATATCAAGGACCAGTGCATAGTTCAAGACCTTGGGGATAAATGGCAAGGTCGAACACCAAGCTTCGGTAGAGGGACGTCGGTACCTTAGTGATAAATGTCAAGGATCGATGCATAGTTGAAGACCTTGGGGATAAATGGCAAGGTCCAACGCCAAGCTTCTGTAGAGGGATGTCGATACCTTGGGGATAAATGTCAATGGTCGATGCGCCTCGAAGAGCTAGACTTGGAATACTAACTCAGGGTTTAGTACGAGTTGTATATTGAAGGAGTTAGGGGCTAGCGGGTCGTGCAAATCAAAGTCACGAGAGTTCTGAAGTTTGTTTGGAGAGTCGAGATGTCACTTTACTATTAATAGTTTCTTGATGCTTGTTTCTTTAATTATTGAGTATGATGTCGCTGTGATTGTGAGTATGTTGTTTGGTGTCTGTTTGGTGAGAGCTACTTACGGAGTATTTTATATATTCACCCCCTCTATGTTGTTGGTTTCAGGTGTGAACAGGGCTCGCGGCCGTGGTGATAACGTAGAGGAGGCTTGACCGAGGAGGGACCACTAGCTGCGTTTTGTCTAAGATAGTTGGGCTGGGGTTTCATTACTATTCGCGTTAGAGACTTATTGCTAGTGGTATTAGGTTTTGGTTGACTCATGGGACGTTCTTCCTTAGTTCATAATGTTTTTTTTACCGAGCTATTAGTTCTGCTGATTATTATTATTATTTAAAACCAGGGCATATTTTGAATTGTGGAAACAAATAATTGTGACTCTCTTTATTTGGATTATTAGCCACTGAGGCGATTATGGGTTTTCTAGGATCCAGTTCTTTTCTTTATTTGGATTATTAGCCATTAAGGCAAATATACGTTTCCAGGTTTTCGGTTGCGACAGAAACCCCACGGGTTTTCCGCTTTATGTTTCTTTAATGGAAAAAGGATGAATAGTTATGGCAACGGTACCCCATTACTTGTAGTGAAATTGGGGGCATTACAGCTATTATTTCCTCGATGGGTATTCTGGTTACAACCAGATTACTATAGCTCCGGAGGACCAAGAAAAGACCACGTTCACGTGTCCCTATAGGACATTTGAATTCCGGAGGATGCCGTTCGGTCTTTGCAACGCTTCCGCTACCTTCCAGAGATGTAGGACAGCTATTTTTTCAGACATGATAGAAAGCATGGTAGAGATCTTCATGGATGATTTTTCTGTGTTTGGTGAGTCGTTTGATGTTTGTTTAGAGAACTTAGAGAATGTTTTAAAAACGTGTGAAGAGACAAACCTTGTGCTTAATTGGGAGAAGTGTCATTTTATGGTACATGAAGGTATAGTCTTAGGTCAAAGAATTTCAGAAAAAGAAATTGAGGTCGATAGGGCTAAAATAGATGTGATTGCTAAACTACCCCCTCCTACAACTATAAAAGGTGTTAGAAGTTTCTTAGGACACGCAGGTTTCTACCGTCGTTTTATAAAAGATTTTGCAAAAATTTCTAAGCCCTTGTGTCAGTTGTTGGAAGTGGATCGACCCTTTGTTGTTTATGAACATTGTTTGAAAGCTTTTGAGACACTTAAGAATGCACTTAGCTCAGCACCTATCATAACTAAACCAGATTGGAACTTGCCATTTGAACTAATGTGTGATGCAAGTGATTTTGTTGTAGGTGTGATGTTGGGTCAACGAGAATGTAAAGTTCTTCATCCTATTTATTATGCAAGTAAAACCTTGATAGTAGTCAGTTAAACTATACTGTGACTGAGAAAGAACTTTTGGCTATTATTTTCGCATTTGATAAGTTTCGTTCATATTTGATTGGGACTAAAGTGATAGTCTTTATCGATCATTCTGCACTTAAGTACTTGCTTGCTAAAAAAGAAGCTAAGCCTAGGTTGATTAGATGGATCTTGTTGCTACAAGAGTTTGACTTATAGATAAAAGATAGAAAAGGAATAGAAAACCAAGTAGCGGATTATCTATCTAGGCCAGAGTCTTCTTTGCAGCATGATAGTTGTGAGATTAAAGAGCATTTTGTGGATGAGTATCTTTTAGCTATTTTTGAAGTCCCTTGGTATGCTGATTATGCGAACTATCTGGTGAGAAAAATAATTCCTAATGATTTGAGTAAGCACCAGAAGAAGTTCTTTCACGATGTTAGGTTTTATAGATGGGATGAACCTTTCTTGTTTAAATTAGGACCTGGCAATATTCTTCGCAAGTGTGTTGCTGAGCATGAACAGAAGAAGATTCTAGAGGCATGCCACAAATCACCATATGGTGGGCATTTTGCTTGACGTAAGATTGCAACAAAGGTCCTCCAAAGTAGTTTCTTTTAGCCGTCTCTATTTCGAGATGCTCACATATTTGCTCAAGGATGTGACCGCTGTCAAGGATCAGGTAACTTGACAAGGAAGCATGAGATGCCCTTAAACTCAATATTGGAAGTTGAACTTTTCGATGTTTGGGGCATCGACTTCATGGGTCCGTTTCCACCTTCATTCGGTAAGAATTACATTCTCTTGGTTGTTGATTATGTCTCGAAATGGGTTGAAGCTTTGGCCGCCCCTACTAACGATGCCAAGGTAGTTTCTTTCTTCCTGAAAAAGTTTATTTTCATTAGATATGGTACACGTAGATGCTTGATTAGTGATGAGGGTATGCACTTTTTGAATAGGGCAGTAAGTAATTTGCTTAAAAAGTATAACATTCACAAAAAGATTGCTACTGCATATCACCCTCAAACTAATGAACTAGCGAAGGTATCAAATAGGGCAATAAAGTTAATTTTGGAGAAGTCCGTGAATGTAAATAGGAAGGATTAGGCTATTAAACTTGATGATGCTTTGTGGGCGTATAGAAGTGCTTATAAAACTCCGTTAGGCATGTCCCCATATCACATTGTTTTTGGTAAAGCATGTCATCTTCTGTTAGAATTAGAACATAGAGCATATTGGACTACGCGGAAACTAAATTTTGATTATGTTGCTGCAGGTGAAGCGAGATTGCTCCAGTTACATGAGTTGGATGAATTTCGTTAGTTTTCTTATGAGAATGCCAAGATGTACAAAGAACAAACTAAAAAGTGGCATGATAAAAAGATAATGGACAAGAGTTTAGAACCTGAAAACTTAGTTTTGCTTTTTAACTCTCGATTAAAGTTGTTTCCAGGTAAGCTTAAGTCTATATGGTCGAGCCCATTCGTAGTTGAACATGTTTATCCACATGGAGCGGTGGATTTAAAGGGTTCCAAAGGTAATATCTTTAAGATAAATGGACATAGGGTCAAGAAATATTATGGCGAGTATATTGACAGAGGTAAAACCTCTGTAATACTGAAAGACCCATGAGAAAACAGTGGAAACAGTCCCTCGGACAGTTTGGGGGGTGTTTTTATGAAAAATATTTTTTGTCTTCTTTTTGCGAAATTTTTACATTTTCTTTAAGGCTTTTTTGTGTAGATTCCAAATCTAATTTTTGTTGTTGCATTTGAATTTTGCAGGTTCAAGTTTCGACCCTCGTCAAAATTGCATTTTCTTTCATGCTTTTTTGTGTAGATTCCAAATCTAATTTTTGTTGTTGCATTTGAATTTTGCAGGATCAAATTTCGACCCTCGTCAAAATTGCGCCAGGCGTGGCGCAATTTTAGAGACAAAATCGATTTTTTTAGTTATGGTTAGGGCTTTCGTGGGCTTTATGTGGGTTATGTTTAAATGGGCTTTAGGTTGTTTTTCAATCAAAATGAGGCCCAATTTTAAACCAAATTTTGTTTTTAATATGTTTTAAAACATAAAACAAAAAGCCCTAGGATTTGAAAACACCTCATTCACGATTTTTACCAAAATTTTCTCACTTGTTTTCAAATATTCTCTCAAGAAATCTTAAAGAATCTCAAAGTCTTTCTCATCTCTCTCTTTTTCGGCACCTTTAGGGTTTATTGGAGGGATTTTTGTTGTCGATCGTGAAGCAAACTCAAGAACCATGGAAGGTTCATCTTCCTCCAAGCCGCACGACAAAGAGAAGGAAAAGAAGGGAGTGTTGTTGCCTCCACCAACTAAACCGGGTATGATTCCTCTTGAACCTCCTAGGATTTCTCATGAAAAATTAGTATTTGATCCTAGGGAACAAAGAAGAAAATATAAGGAAGCTATAAGAATGAACCCTAGGAGAAATTTATCCATAGGTAATACAAATTTTGAAAAAATCAATATGGAATCTCATGATGCTAGGGTTAATAAAGAAGGTTCTAGTGAGAAGAAATTAGGAGGTGTTAGTAAAGTCTATCTTCGAAAAAATCAGTCTTTAGAGGAAAAAGGTGTTGTTTTAGATGAAGAAATAGCTAGACTTCAAGAGAGAGCGGAGATGTTCAGGAAAAATAACGAAATTAGGGATAAAGAGAATGAGAAGGTCTATGCGAAAATTGAGGAACTAAACATAAAATGGCAAGAATTCATGGAAAACTCAAAGAAAGTGAGTGAGGAGATTCAACATAAAATGAGTGCCATTTGAACTCAAAGAAAGTGAGATAAATAGCATGAGTATACGTTGTAGGATGAATCTTTCTCAAGATAACCTCGTTTCCGAGTCTTTAGAACTATCCCTCCCCCTATTTCCACTACTGTTGTTGTGATGTTGAAAGTCAAGAACAGGTTAGTGGGGATTCAGAACACGACACGGAGCCCTTGGAGCATTCAGATTCGGCCATGGTCGAAAGTCATGAAGGGATGTGATTCCCGGAGTGGAAGCGGATCTTCGTTGCTGATTTTCGGGATACAAAATCCAAATGGAAAGAAGGAAATACAGGGGAAAAACCAAACCTTTGAAGAACGTTTCTTCAGTGAGTTCCCCTCGAACACCACCACCGAATCTTCCTCGCTATCCTCTGGGTACAAGACCGTGCTTGTGGGAGCAGTTCTTTGGAATGAGAGGGAAAAGATCAGATAGAGAGAGCTTGATTTTTTTTTTTTTAGAGAAAATCAATGGGAGTTTTTTTCCTGGTTCTGTTCTGTTTTTTCCAACCCTTGAAGAAGAAGAACAATGACGTGGGGTAACTCCCCACGTCACAGCAACCTCTCACTCCCTTGCAATATTGCAGGGGAGCTTAATATTAATAATAATAATAATAATATATAATATATACATATATATAATAATTAATATATATATAATTAATCAAATTAATTAATAAATATAATTAATTATTAATCCAATTAATAATTAATAAATATATATATACATAAATAATTAACACTTTGTAATGACCCCAATTTTTATATGTCATTAATAATATAATATTGAGATAATTACTCATAAAACACAATTTCGTTAAAATAAAATAAGATAAAAACTTGTATTTTCATCTAAAAGTGAAAACGATAACTTAATAAAACTTAACTTATAAATCTTTAGCAGC
>NW_019104881.1:86922-97122 GCF_001995035.1 Momordica charantia | reverse complement strand
CACCCCGACAGCGCTTGGGCACCCCTACACACTCGTCAGCACTCTCGTGCACCCTACCTCCTCGCACGTCTATCAGCGACCACGCGCCTCATGCGCATTTCCCTGTCCCCCACGCCTGCATGCCACACCGTGCCATCGCCTATGCCAGCGTGCCCCACCAGCTACTGCACGTCAGTGTGCGTCCCCTTACCAAATGTAAAACAGGAGAGAGTTCAAGAATCACTGTTGAAGTAGGTTTTGGTTTCCTTCTCTATTGTCGTTGTTTTAACATATGGTCCATAGCCGCCATTTGGGCTTGCATTGAGACTACTGTGTACAAATCAAAGATTCTGACTGATACTTGCTTCTTTGGTAATGACCTTCCTACTTCTCCTTGGTCATTGATGTCTATCATCTTATTCAAAATGTTGACGATCTCATTAACCGACTTTTCTAACAATGAGCCATTGGCTACGGTGTTCAACATCATTCTCGATGAACAATCCAATACCCTATAGAACAGTTCAAATCTGCATGCATGCAGGCAATCCATGTCTCGGGCATTGTTGGGACTTTCTCTACCTTTAAAAAGATTAGAGACTCGTGCAAGTGCACATGGTCACAAGTAATACTCGGAAGTAATCCAAGATCGAATCCTCAGGGACTTGTTGCATTTCAAAATCAAGTAACGCAGTGAAATGGTTCAAATATGCAATTGTGATTTAGGAAGAAAAATGTGATGAAATGTTGTCGTTTGGGGTTTTAACTAACAAGAAATTTAATGAAACTCAACCTCCTTGTCTCCTACCTTAGGTTTGATGCAAAACATGGAAAACACATTATGTTCGGAAAAAGCACCAAGCGCAATTCCTGGCTTTTCTTGGGATTTGAGTTATACTCTTTCACTACCGCTTTTGGTTGCTGTAGAGGCTAGGGTAACCTACAATCATATTCCTATGTGTGCTTACAATCCTAGAGAATATCTACCAACTCATTTGCATTATGGGTCAGAGGGCCTATGCCTAGGACCATATTTTATGCGCTTATTCCTAAGTCACATCCAATATTGATTTCTTATTATTTTACCTAACTCACCAATCCCAAGGTTGGACTTTAGTATATAAATCAAGTTCCCACTGGCCATATGGAAAAAAAGACGTAAAGAGAAGTTTTTAGAAATCAACCCAAAAAAGTGTCAAGCGCAATCTGGCCAAAATCCTGAACGTGTTGCAAATCAAATGATTTGACTAAGGCATTCCACAAGGAGGTTGATAACTAATTTAGAACATAATTAAATGAAAGTAAATGCACGAAAAAATAAAGAAAGTATTTTTCATTGAATTTAAATGAATTAATAAGTCGTACAATGAGTTCTAGCTAGACCCTCTTCTATCTCAAGCGTGAAGGGAGTTGAAACTCGCTAAAGAACTTTAAAATAATAGAATGAACAAAGAACGGAAGTAAGAACTTGAATTAAAAGCAATACAAAAGGTAAAAGCGTGAACAACAAAGAAACGAACAACTAGAACATGAACCTAAACCCTAAAAACATGTTCTACAACTAGAGAACATCTAAAAGAAGATGAAATGAAGCTTGGAAGGGATGATTTGCTGATGGATGGATGGCTTCCTTTTATAGCAGCATAGGTTGGTACCTAACCACTCAATTTTAGGTGGAAAAGGTTTGAGATTCACCTAACCACCTCACTTGAACTTAGACTCACGGTTTTGAACATGTGGGAAATGTCCTCCTTGCCATTCATTAATCAACACGTGCGTTTTGACATTTTGTCATCCAAAAATGCGCCAGACGCAATTCTGTAAAAATAGAACTTTGTTATTTTCTTCCAACTCTGACCGCATTTATCTCATATTTTTTCTAAAGTACCATAGTTTGACTTTCATGCAAAAATAATCTGTGCGTGTTCTACTTTAAGAATATGTGGTTCTTTTTGGCAAATAATAATGGGAAAGAGGTAAAAAACGTGGTCAAACAGGATTACCGACACATGTTTTTACTTTAAAAGGTCAACCCTAGCACACCCTCAAACATAGCCATTTGCTTGTCCTCAAGCAAAAACAACAACAACAAATCTAAAACGATCAACATGCTAGAAAGATGAATGATCAACAATCCAAATGTTCTAAGTAAATGAATCATATAAGTCTCAGGAAAGGCTCCACAAGCTAAACGTTCTAACTTTACTTTCAAGCCAATATACCATAATCCATCCTTTGTTTTGAAAATAAAAATGATTCTAAATCTCCTTTTTTTCTAAAACACAAAACTCTTTACAAAACTAATGAATATGCACACTTCCATTTTCATTCAAAAAGTTTTACATCAAGAAGACAAGTGGACCAGCTATTAGCCCCTGAGGCTTTCAACACACTAACATCAGTTTCAAACCACAGCCACTCATAGAAACTTGTTAGGTAGCAACCCGACATAAAATGATGTCAACAATGGTTTTCACGAAGTCATGTTAATATGTAGGCTAATACCCTCCAAGATGCTAACACCACCCATTTAAAGAAAATAAATGTCTATAGTGGGACTCGTGAAAAAGTAAGTACGTTTTCTTTCGTCTCATGTTTCTTACCGCTCTTTTCTTGYTCTCACTTTTATTTTTTCCCCCACTATTATTTTCACTCAAGACACTTTTTTTACTTGCCTTTTCTTCTTTGGAACTTTTTTTTTTTCGAACTCTTTTTCGGAAAAAAATTCATGCATATGACTCTTTTTTTGCATAAGACTCTTTTTTATTGCTTGCATTTTCTTGTTGACTCTTTTTCGAAATGTAAAAAACATCTTCTATCTTAAAATAAAAAGACACACATTGTCCCCCCCAAACTTAAGGGAAACAATGTCCTCACAGAGGAAAGAAATTTTGAGAGATGCAAAATTTTGGCACAAAATGGACAAGGACTTCCAAAGTAATGAAAAAGTTAAGATTTCAAAACAAAAAGAAGCAGAACACAGTTTTATAACCAAAACAAAAAAACATGGAAAATGACTTATGGCTTGATCATAAAACTAGAAAATCTAACCTATTCATGCCCTTAAGAATACTCATCGACATGATACAAAAACAAAGAACAAAGGAAAGAATTTCATTAAAAAGATGAACATGTTGAGAGGTTAGAAAAGATGCATTGAGGAAGCTAAAGACAAGCTAGTAACTAGAACAAGAAAGCATGCAAGCTTGAACTTTAAACATATGCAAAAATACAACGTATATACCTTTCTAACAGCACAACATCCCAACAACTAACCTAAAACAAAAACTAAACTAAAAAACCTATCATGCAAACTAAAAGAACAAAAACAACCTACAAAATCTAACATGCCAGCTAATCTAAACAACCTATACTAAACAACCTAACATACAAAATAAAAGAACAACCTTAACAAACTAACCTAATGTACAAGATCAAAATCAACATATATAGTATCAAAGTAAGGAGAGAGAGAGATACTCCCCTAATCATCATCTAAAGATTCATCATCGGTGTAATCGGTAGGAAGACGGGAAGAGGATGGTAAATTGGCTGCAAGCTCATCGGGGAAAGAAGGTTCTTTATCACCGTATATCTTCTTGATGAACTCAAATGTGGCACATTGAGTAACCAAAAGAAGCTTGTACTTGTGCCTAAGCTCATCATATTGTTCCCTAGTCACCACCCCTCGGGTCTCGGGATCCGAGGCGGTAATCGGAGAATCATACTCTTGAACAATGGAATACCCTCGAACTCTTCTTAGGGATGTGACCGGCTTCTTAGGAGTCACTACATTCGCATCATCAGCCTCAACTACCGCATGTAAGCATAACTCAGTTATTAGTCTAGAAAAAACAAGAGGACCTACTATTTTCTCGAAAGAACTTCGAATTTTGTTTCTTATGAGCTTCCGAAAGTTGAACTCAATGCCTTTCATTATGATGTACACCATCATTGCCCTATTACGCTTAATGGGGGAATCGTGAGAAGAGTGTATCAACTGGTTCTTCACCACATACGTCCAAACTGTCGCTTGCTCATTCATGTCAAAGGGCTTCAAGGAAAGCTTTCCCATGGTTGAGACCGTCCATGTCTTGTGTGGTCTAAAAATAAGTCTACGCGCCTCCTCCACTTGCTCGTCTGATGGATGTACCAAAATTTCATTACCTATGGCATTAAAAACATCCAAAAAACTATAGTGAGTATTAATAATGTAAGGCGAGAATTCTAGTACCTTACCCCGTACTTTCACTACATCCCCTAGGTTCGGATTGATGGTACTGTAAAACTCTTTCACCAAGGCCTCCGATACACGTGTAGTTGAGGCAAACAACGATTCCCAATCATTCTTTACAAGCCTTCTACTAACATATTCCGGCACCGGCTCTTGGGCCTCATCAAAACCCCTTTCAAGTAGAATTTCACATGTTGTGAAGTTGGGCCTCCTCACTTCCAATCTCACCCTTTTTACTCTTGATGGTGTTTGTTCGATAGAAGGCTCCTCTTCGTTGGCCTCCTCAAGTGGCTCTTCTACCCCTCTTTGCACCTTAACCCTCTTGGTTTTTTTAGATGGACCAACCTCGGCTTCTTTTTGGGCAGCCAAACATGCTACAGCAGCTCGGGTCCTAGGCTTAGAAATTGTGCCAGGCGCAAATTTTGCCACTTTCTTCTTCTTTTGTGTTTTCTTCACCACTTCGGTCAAGCTCACCTCCTCATCTGAAGTCTCTTGTGAAGAAGAGGAAGATGGTTCCTCTATGGCCTCACTAGGGACATCCACAGGACCGGATGTTCTTTCTTGCTCTTGTACAAGGAGCTCCTCATTATTTTGCTGAGATTCGTGCACCTAAGTTCGTACTCTCACTTCATATTAAGAGACATCGTCATTGTCTTCTTCCTCTTCAAAACTCATCTCCATGCACTTCTTGGGGCAATTCTCCAAGATCTTCATCCTCTCCATCAACATTCAATTGTCCTTGTGCAGCCCCACATCATCCTCTAATGGATCTTCTCCACTTGCTTCATTCAACGCCACCAAAATTTTGGCAATTTTCGACGTTGTCCTTTACTATCCTGAATCATAAAAAACTAGGGGCTTTTTAGTCAAGATAGGATCTGGAAAAGATGGAAATAAAATACCTTGTAGAATGGCCGGTGGAGTCTCATCCATAATTTTGCCAGGTGCAATTTGGCATTGAATTTCGACCGTGGCTGAATTTGAATGCTCCATGGGCTCCATGTCGTATTCTGAGTCCCCACTAACCTGTTTTTCACCTTCAACATGCACAACAACAGTAGTGGAGAGTAGGGGAGGGATGGACAGTTCTAAATACTCGGAAACGAGGTTATCTTGAGAAAGATTCATCCTATGACGTATACTCATGCTATATAACTCAAGTTGAATCTCCCCACTCACTTTCTTTGAGTTTTCATGAATTCTTGTTATTTTATGTTCAATTCCTCAATTTTCGCATAAACCATATCATTCCCTTTATCCCTAATTTCTTTATTTTTACTGAACATCTTCGCTCTGTCATGAACTTTATCGATTTGCTCATCTAAGGCAGCACCTTTTTCCTCTAAAGTTTGATTTTTTCGAAGATACACTTTATTAACTCCTCCTAATTTCGTCTCACTATGACCCTCTTTATTAACCCTGACATCATTAGATTCCATATTGATTTTTTTAGAATTTGTACCACCTATGGATAGATTTCTCCTAGGGTTAATTCTTATAGCTTCCTCATATTTTCTTTTTTGTTTCCTAGGATAAAAAACTAGCTTTTCATGAGAAATTCTAGGAGGTTCAAGAGGAATCATATTCGGTTCAGTTGGTGGAGGCAACAACACTTTCTTCTTCTCATTCTCTTTATCGTGTGCCTTGGAGGAAGAAGAACCTACCATGATTCTCGAGTTTGCTTTACGATCAACAACGAAAATCCCTCCAATAAACCCTAAGTATGCCGAAAAAAGAGAGATATGAGAGAGACTCTAAGATTCTTTGAGATTTCTTGATAGAAGATTTGAAAACAGTGAGAAAATCGTGGTGAAAATTGTGAATGGGGGGAATTTGAAATCTTAGGGCTTTTTGTTTTATGTTTTAAAACATATTAAAAACATAATTGGGTTTAAAATTGGGCCTCTTTTTTATTTAAAAACAATCCAAAGCCCATTTAAACATAACCCACATAAAGCACACGAGAGCCCTAATCCATTACTAAAAAATCTATTTTTTTTCTCTTAAATTGCACCTGGCACAATTTTGACGAGGGTCGGATCTTGATCCTGTAAAATTCAAATGCAAAAACAAAAATTAGATTTGGAATCTACACAAAAAATTCCTAAAGAAAATGTAAAAATTTCGCAAAAAGAAGACAAAAAATATTTTACATAAAAACACCTCCCAAGCTGCTCGAGAGACTATTTTCACAGTTTTTTTTATGATTCAGCATGTTTAACAAACATACAGTAGTTTTAGCAGCAACAAACAAGGCATGAAGTATGTATGATAAGGAGCCTAGTCCATAGAATGTCAATGCTTATATGACCCTAACTTGTAAGACTAAACATGATATATGTTATCCACCAAACATCCCAGCATGCTGTCCAGTTGATGCAAATACTTCTACCTAGAAAATATCATGACTAAGCACACATGAACAAAACAACATTCCGTCAACAACGAAACAAGGTTTATAAAACTCTCTCGATTAATCCGATGAGTAAAACAAAAGAAAAAGGCCACCAAGTGGCGCTTTTTCTAGGCATTCCATATTTAAGTATTGTTTTGTTCCTTTTTATGGAATAATGCTCACTGCTCTTTGCCTTACGTCTTGTTTATTTTCTTGGGAACTCTAATCCTGTACTAAGAAAATTAAATTATTAAAACGTTCAGGACATAATAAAAAACCGAAAAGTAAACAAACATGACACTAATGTACAAAACTTCCCTCCTATTTGATTTTACTTTCAAGAACGTTGGAGGCTTTCAACTTTCACTCATTTCCTCAAGCTCGTTCGATCTCTCTTTTGCTGCTACCATGTCACAGTTTCACTCCTGTAGAGCACAATATGCTTTAAGATCTAGCTCAAGGGGTAGGTGACTTACTTGTATGTATTGGTTTTTTAAAATTGGAATGTAGGGTGAAACTTTAACGTAAAACCTTTCATCTGAACCTATCTCATCTTCTCCTATATCTTCCTTCACTTGATCCTTGACAGGTTTGGTTAACTCTTCCTTCTTTATGTCTTGGGTTATCTCTCAATAGCATCGACGGGAAGGGAAAAGTGGTCCAATATTTAGAGGTGATGGGTTTAAGTCCATTGTAACCTCACGCTCCATTACCTCTATCGATCTCTCGGGTTCAACTTCTTTATTCTTCCATACCTCGTTTGCCACTTTAGGGGTTGGTGGATCATCATTGTCTATTGGGAGCTCAAGTTCGTCATCTTCAAGCTTGCTCCATACATTGATTGCCTCACCTTGCTCTTCCATATTGGTAGGCAATGCTTCTGGTGGACTATTCCATAACTCATCACCTCTAACTTTAACCATAGTCCGCATTTCAATGCTTCTGGCAGTTCCTGCCATAAAATTTATCATTGTCTCTTTAAGGTACACATGCATAATGTTCATAGCTTATGTTATCTCAATAATTCTAATAGATATTTTAATCCATATATTTTTAATTGTCATGACTATCCTGCAGTTATGGTAGTCATAGTTGTTCATATAGCTTGACTAGATATTGATTCATGTCATTTTAAATAGGAGTGTTTCATGTAGTTGAATTGTTGTGACTATCGTGCAGTTATGATAGTCATAGCTATTCATAGAGTTTCACTAGATATTGATGCATGTAATTTTAAATATGAGTTTTTGATGTAGTTGAATTGTTGTGATTATCCTGTAGTTATTGTAGTTATAGTTTTTCATAAAGCTTCACTGATATTTGATGCATGTCATTTTAAATATCGATGTTCGATGTACTTGCATTGTTATTAATCTCCTACTGTTATGGTAGTCATAACTTGTATTTGTTAATTACATTCACAAGGGATCATTTGTGTTGCTTATATTGTATTTGCTGTAGTTGAGGGTTGTGACTGTTTGTATTACGACCTTCCAAAACTTTTTCTTTTGTTTATGAGCTTTGTTGGAGGTTAGATGCAAGGCTCCAAATAGTAAGTAGTTATGTAAGGAGGGGCAAAGAGGGAACTCACCTCGTCCAAGTTAGTTAGTTTTAGACTGTATACTTTTTGAATCTTGTGTATTGTCCTATTCTAACGGCCCAGAACGTTTTACACTTTTCTAGGTAACGTTAACTAAACCACCTGTCTAATCTTACTTCTAAACACAAGATGACTAGCTCCCTGTGAAACATTTAAATAAAATAAAGCTTCAACTACCATCATTTTACCAATGATATCAAACCTATAGATTATCAAATAATCGCCCTTCGTGGACAATTCCAAAAGATACATCTCATGTCGGCCTCAGTGGCTAGGAATCTTAATTAAAAAGAAACAATCGTTTAACTAAAACTTCAACGAACAACAGTGACACGTATAGCAATAATATCCGTAAAACAATAAAATAAAAAAAATGACCCTCGGGTTGACAAAACGCCTAGTATCTCCATAGCAACAAATTCTAACGCTACTCGTGATGGACGACATTTTCCATAATCCTAACCGACTCATCTAGTGATCCCTCCTCGGTCAAACCCCCTTCGCGTCATCACCACGGTCGGCCCTGTTCACACCTAAAATAATTAAGGAAGAGGGGGTGAGTACATAAAATACTCCGTAAGTAGCCCTTCCTAACTACACACAACAACATGCTCGCAATCTCAACCACACAAAAATAAAAACAACAGCAAGACAATAAATAGGCAACAAAGGATAATAACCATAGATTAACATCTTCATGCAAACAACCAATTGCTGGGACTTCCGGGACCTCAACCACACGATTCACCGACCTTTACCCAATTGAGCTAACCCCTGCTCTACATCCCATGTTAGGACTCCAAGTCTAACTCTTCGAGGCATAACGGCTCTTGACATTTATCCCCAAGATACCGACCTTCCTTTACAATGCTTGATGTTTGACCTTGCCATTTATCGCCAAGGCCCTGAACTACTACTCACAAGCACCACCCTACATTAGTCCTTCAAGCCTAACTCTTCGAGTCGCATGGGCCCTTGACATTTATCCCTAAGGCCCCAATACTCCTCTACAGAAACTTGACGTTCGACCTTGCCATTTATTCCCAAGGCCTTGAACTATGCACCAGTCCTTGACATTTATCCCCAAGGTACCGATGGCTACCCCGCCGCGTATTGGTCCTTGACATTTATCCCCAAGACCCCAATACTCCTCTACAGAAATTTGACAGTTCGGCCTTGCCATTTATTCCCAAGGCCTTCCACTCAAGGCTTGAATAACCAAGCCGTTAGTAAGCATTTTCAATCTAAGCAACCCACATTTCAATTCACAGCACAACTCACCAGCATGCTTTTCATTATAACCAACAAAGCACTAGACCAACAGTTCCCAACCGAACAGTATAAACAATTTATCAAACTATCAACGCGAGCATCTCATTTCCAATATGTTCACATAACGCCACAAGTCGATTACTCCGAACACAGCAATCAAAATTGTCCAGTCACATACAACAATAAGAAACACATGTATTCTCATAATGTCCAACAATGAAAACAATACCACGTAACTCAACAAAATCACTAAAAGTTCACAAACCAAAAACTAACAACCCATACACAAATGAATTATTCAATCTAAAATCAACATCAAAACCACTCCGTTAACGCTAAATAATGCACACACTCGCCCCCTAGTGCTATTTACCAACCACGTCCCTAAGTCTTGCGTCGATCTCACACCTAAGCATAAAAACAGAAAAAAACAGCAAGTTATATGTACGGTTTAGCTTCTGAAATCAACTCTAAGAGGGTTCAAAGGGCTCCTTACCGCAAAGTTGACCTCGTGTAGGTGTGGGTAACTTACATCTAGCTTGCAAAGGTGTGGGTAGCGTAAATCGGGCTTCGAACGGATGAAGGAAATCGCTGAACACCACCAAAACGCTGCTGTCCACATTTTTGCAGCAGAGAAATACACCAAAACGACCTCCAACCGGTTCGTCTTGATGCTCGTTACTACAAAACAACTTCGCTGAGGTGTGGGTATTCTAAATC
>NW_019104881.1:75300-86538 GCF_001995035.1 Momordica charantia | reverse complement strand
AAGAAGAGGGAGGAGAATAAGGTGGGTTAGGTTATTTTGTTTTAGGAGAATAAGGTGGGTTAGGTTATTTTGTTTCAAAAACTTACAACTTGGGCTTGGGCTCTTCCTACACCCTTCTTTTGTTTAAGGCCCTCCTACCCAAACACTCCTTGCTCATAATCAACAATATAAATTCGTAGTTGGTCCAATGGCCAAGAACTATGCCAACGAAACGGAATCCTTACTAACAATAATTTAATGAGTAGCTACCCGTAATTAATTCACCACAATTTCTGCAGCAGTTAAAAATAACCGAAAATCAATACTTAAGTAAACAAGGAAAAAAAATAATAAATAAAATAAATAAATAATATATATATATATATATATATATATATACTTTAAGAAAAAAAAGTCCCGGAACCCGAGGGTAAGCTAACCTTAGTAATGCGGGGCGTTACACCTATGCTTTGTTTGTTTTAGAAAGTCTTTGATTTTTGTTGTTGGGTGGGCTAGACGTTTTGTGTGTTTCTTATACTTCTTTATTAATATTTTTCTAACTTCTTATATATTATTTTCTCCGAGGGGTGGATAGACATTTTAGTGTGATTTTAAAGATAGTTTGTGGTCTTAGAGGGCACATAGGCTCTTTTAAGACACTTGTTTATGGTTTTAGTTTATAGTTTATGTTCTTGTTTACACGTTGAAGATAGTTTTAGTTTATGGTTTCATGATTTTGGCTTCCATATCTCACTTAACCACTTTAGTTTGCAACTTTTTTTTTTAGTACAACAATTTTGCCACTTTTTCATTTCATACTTTTATTCATTTATGTAATAACATTTCCATATATTATTTGATTCATTTCAAGTGTGTAAATCTTGTCTAATCTTGAATGAGACAAATGGAAAATTAAAGTTTAACGGAGGAGTGTCGTCCAGCCCTTGCCCCTAATGCAAACCGAACAGTTCGGGATGCCTATGATAGATGGGTTAAAGCTAATGAAAAAGCTCATGTCTACATTTTAGCCAGTATATTAGATGTATTGTCTAAAAACCACGAGAGATTAGCTACTGCAAGAGAGATCATGGACACTCTACAAGCCTTGTTTGGACAACCATCAACAACTATCATGCATGATGCGATTAAATATGTTTACAACTGCAGAATTAAGGAAGGATCTTCCGTAAGGGAGCATGTTTTGAACATGATGGTTCACTTCAATGTTGCAGAAGTGAACGACGCAGTCATGAACGAAATAAGTCAGGTTGGATTCATCATGCAATCTCTTCCGAAAAGTGATGTTCAATTCAAAACGAATGCTATGATGAATAAAATTGAATACAACCTGACAACCCTTCTGAATGAACTCCAACTTTACGAATATTTGTTGAAAAACAAAGGTTTTGAGTCTGAGGCAAATATTGTTACTACCTCAAAGAGAAAATTCCACAGGGGATCTTCCTCTGGGAGTAAATCTGGACCTTTTTATCAGAAGAAAGGAATTCAGAAGAAGAAGAAGGACAAAGGGAAGGGGAAGGCTCCGACGACGTTATGATAGGAACAAGCCTAATTCGACTTTTAATGATGGGCAATGCCCGTAGTTAAAAGGAAATTATGATGGATAGGTGACCATCATCTATGTGAGTGTCCTTGTTTCTTTGTCATCGACACTCTTTTTTAATGACGAGCACTACCCGTCATGAAAATTTGTGTTTTCAGGATAGGCATGCCTGTCATGAAAGGGTAACCATGACGGACAAACACCGACATCTTTACGAGTGTCCTTTCTTCTTTATATGTTTGATGGCAGTTGTGCTCGTCATCGTATGTACGTCATTGTTTGTGTGTCGTTGTATGTTTGTCATCATTTGTATGACATTGTTTATGCAACATTGTATGTACTTCATCTTTCGTATGTCATTGTTTGTGCATCATCGTTTATATGTCCTGTATATGTATAATGGAATAACAATAATTCATGACAGACATTGACCATCATTATTTGTTGAATAATTTAATTAAAAAACAGTTTGTTACCAATCACGTGGCTAACTAACTATATTTCCTTGGAACCAATTCACAAAACCATATTTCAACATTGCAATCAAAATTAGCTAACTAAAATGCAACTAAAACTTTTAACACATTCATCCATTGTAAAATTAATAAACTAACGTACAATTATTATATATTCAAAACTCATTTAATTAAAAGTGGATCAAACAAAATAAAATGACAAAAATACAAAATTCATTTTAATTAAAAAGTCTTGGAATTTTAATTTTCCCTTTTGAATTTTATTTTCGGATCCAAAATTAAGTAATCTTTCCCAAATCATTATAAAGAGTTAATCTTTCCCAAATTTTAACAAAGGATTAAGATTTATCCCTCCTTATTTATATGGTAATTACTCTTATTTTGGATTATTCTTTTTGGTAAAAAAGAAAAGAGAATGAAACAAAAAAATAAAATAAAACAAAAATAAAATAAAATAAAACAAAGAAGGAAACGAACCCTAGCCTCTATGTTCTTCATTATTCTTCTTCTCCATTTCCCTAGCCGCCACCCACCCCCAGTTGCCCCTCCTTCAGCCAAGCTGAACAGCGGTAGTGATGAAGTGTAACGCCCCGCGTTACTCAGGTTAGCTTACCCTCGGGTTTCGGGACTTTTTTTCTTAAACTATATATATATATATATATTATTTATTTATTTTATTTATTATTTATTTTTTTTCCTTCTTTACTTAAGTATGAATTTTCGGTTATTTTGAACTGCTGCAGAAATTGTGGTGAATTAATTACGGGTAGCAACTTATTAAATTATTGTTAGTAAGGATTTCGTTTCGTTGGCATAATTCTGGGCCATTGGACCAACTACGAATTTATATTGTTGATTATGAGCAAGGAGTGTTTGGGTAAGAGGGCCTTAAACAAAAGAAGGGTGTAGGAAGAGCCCAAGCCCAAGTTCTAAGTTTTTAAAACAAAATAACCTAACCCACCTTATTCTCCTGAAACAAAATAACCTAACCCACCTTATTCTCCTCCCTCTTCTTCTTCCTCCTTTCCCTCTCTTGTTGAAGCCGCCGGCCCCCCTCCCATTCGGATTCCTCCTCTCCGGCGAGCAGCACCGTTCAGGCGACGCGACAGGCAGCAGCGGCATCAGACAGTAGCAGGCGCGGGCGTCGGGCAGCTGCTGGCGCGGCGTTGGGCACCAGCAGGCGGCGGCGGTGCGTGGTTGCTGTTCGTGGTGTTTTTTTCTTCGATCCGACAAACTCCAATGACTTGAATAGCTTAGATCCGTGAAGCCCGGTAATTTTCGTTGACCCACCTTTGTTCGAAGTTAATTTTGGATTACCCACACTCAAACGAAACCGATTTAGGATACCCATACCTAAGCGAAGTTGTTTTGTAGTAACGGGCATCAAGACGAAGCCGTTGGAGGTCGTTTTGGTGTATTTCTCTGCTGAAAAAACGTGGACAACAGCGTTTTGGTGGTGTTCGGCGATTTCCTTCATCCGTTTGAAGCCCGATTTACGCTACCCACACCTTTGCAAGCTAGATMTAAGTTACCCACACCTACACGAGGTCGACTTTGCGGTAAGGAGCCCTTTGAACCCTCTTAGAGTTGATTTCAGAAGCTAAACCGTACATATAACTTGCTGTTTTTTTTCTGTTTGTATGCTTAGGTGTGAGATCGATGCAAGACTTAGGGACRTGGTTGGTAAGTAGCACTAGGGGGCGAGTGTGTGCATTATTTAGCGTTAACGGAGTGGTTTTGATGCTGATTTTAGATTGAATAATTCATTTATGCATGTATGGGTTGTTAGTTTTTGGTTTGTGAACTTTTAGTGATTTTGTTGAGTTACATGTTATTGTTTTCATTGTTGGACATTATGAGAATACATGTTTTCTTATCGTTGTATGTGAYTGGACAATTTTGATTGTTGTGTTGGGAGTAATCGACTTGTGGCGTTATGTGAACATATTGGAAATGAGATGCTCGCGTTGATAGTTTGATAAATTGTTTATACTGTTCGGTTGGGAACTGTTGGTCTAGTGCTTTGTTGGTTATAATGAAAAGCATGCTGGTGAGTTGTGCTGTGAATTGAAATGTGGGTTGCTTAGATTGAAAATGCTTACTAACGGCTTGGTTATTCAAGCCTTGAGTGGAATTGATATGAACCAAGAAGCTACCTTTGTTATGCCTCATGGACCGATTACAAGATCGAGAGCTAGGAAACTTCAACAAGCTTTGCTACTTCGTGTCCAAGCGTTCTTGAACTCGACAAGAGAAAAAAAGGAAGATGTGCAAGAAGTTGGAACTATGCACTTCAATTTGGTGCAAGTTATGCATTTTTAAGTGTTCTTAAGGCAAGTCAAAGTCCACTTGGTCAAGGTCAAAGTCAACTCCATCAAGACAAGTCAAAGTCAACTCATTCAATTCAAAAACCAAGTCAAACACTCACATCCATCATTATGGACGAGATTGCACTTATTTTGGTTGGCTTTCCATGTTCTTGACCTTTTCATTTCTTGTAAGTTATGTCTTTTCATTTACAAGTATTTTCATTTCTTGTAAGTTACAAGTCTTTTCATTTGCTTAAGACTTTTCATATGGCCTGCTAGGATGGCTATATATAGCCTTGAGATGTCTTGTTGTAAACACAATTTGAAGTTGAATGAAAAGTGAGTTTTCTCATTAGCTTGGTTGAGAGCTTTATCTCCCATTTCTTGTGCAATTTCTTGTGTCTTTAGAATTTGCATGTTAGGATCATTCAAGCGGTGTTGATCTTGTGGAGTGATTCGAATCACGAGTTTAGAAACAAGTTTTCTCTACTCTTGATATTGATCATCAAGGTAATCCGTTCTAAAACTTTTCCTTGGGTTGATTCCATACTTGTTTTCGGGGTTTTTGGGATTGAGTTCTATGGGTCTTGTTCGTTAGCAAGGTTCTTAGATCCAACTCTCAAGGGTTTCTTAACAGGAATGCCTTGGGAATAAATGGCAAGGCCGAACTGTCAAGTTTCTGTAGAGGAGTATTGGGGTCTTCGGGATAAATGTCAATGACCAATACGCGGGATAGCCATCGGTACCTTGGGGATAAATGTCAAGGACTGGTGCATAGTTCAAGGCCTTGGGAATAAATGGCAAGGTCAAACGTCAAGTTTATGTAGAGGAGTATTGGGGCCTTAGGGATAAATGTCAAGGGCCAATGCGACTCGAAGAGTTAGGCTTGAAGGACTAACGTAGGGTGGTGCTTGTGAGTAGTAGTTCAGGGCCTTGGGGATAAATGGCAAGGTCGAACATCAAGCATTGTAAAGGAAGGTCAGTATCTTGGGGATAAATGTCAAGAGTCGTTATGCCTCGAAGAGTTAGACTTGGAGTCCCAACATGGGATGTAGAGCGGGGGTTAGCTCAAGTGGGTAAAGGTTGGTGAATCGTGTGGTTGAGGTCCCGGAAGTCCCGGCAATTGGTTGTTTGCATGGAGATGTTAATCTATGGTTATTATTCTTCGTTGCCTATTTATTGTCTTGCTGTTGTTTTTATTTTTGTCTGGTTGAGATTGCGAGCATGTTGTTGTGTGTAGTTAGGAAGGGCTACTTACGGAGACTCAAAACCAAGCTCAGGAGAGAGTTCCACCACCTCCACCACCACGTGTTATGGATGAGGATGAGTATGAAGGTGATGGATCCGATCATTGGGAGGACGATCAGGCTACAGTTTTAGCGGCTCCAAGAGGGGGTGATAGACACGTTGGTCGTGGCTTAGATCGAGGGAGAGGCCGGGGAAGAGGCTATCATAATTTCCAAAGAGCCCCACGAGCGAATGCTCAAGTTGATCGAAANAACGTCACGTTTCTGTAGAGGAGTATTGGGGCCTTAGGGATAAATAAATGTCAAGGGCCAATGCGACTCGAAGAGTTAGGCTTGAAGGACTAACGTAGGGTGGTGCTTGTGAGTAGTAGTTCAGGGCCTTGGGGATAAATGACAAGGTCGAACATCAAGCATTGTAAAGGAAGGTCGGTATCTTGGGGATAAATGTCAAGAGTCGTTATGCCTCGAAGAGTTAGACTTGGAGTCCCAACATGGGATGTAGAGCGGGGGTTAGCTCAAGTGGGTAAAGGTTGGTGAATCGTGTGGTTGAGGTCCCGGAAGTCCCGGCAATTGGTTGTTTGCATGGAGATGTTAATCTATGGTTATTATCCTTCGTTGCCTATTTATTGTCTTGCTGTTGTTTTTATTTTTGTCTGGTTGACATTGCGAGCATGTTGTTGTGTGTAGTTAGGAAGGGCTACTTACGGAGTATTTTATGTACTCACCCCCTCTTCCTTAATTATTTCAGGTGTGAACAGGGCCGACCGTGGTGATGACGCGGAGGGGGTTTGACCGAGGAGGGATCACTAGATGAGTCGGTTAGGATTATGGGAAATGTCGTCCATCACGAGTAGAGTTAGAATTTGTTGCTATGGAGATACTAGGCGTTGTGTCGACCCAAGGGACGTTTTTATTTTATTTTATTATTTTAYGGATATTATTGCATCACTGTTGTTCGTTGAAGTTTTAGTTAAACGATTGTTTCTTTTTAATTAAGATTCCTAGCCACTGAGGGCGACATGAGATGTATCTTTTGGAATTGTCCACGGAGGATGATTATTTGATGATCTATAGGTTTGATATCGTTGGTAAAATGATGGTAGTTGAAGCTTTATTTTATTTAAATGTTTCACAGAGAGCTAGTCATCTCGTGTTTAGAAGTAAGATTAGACAGGTGGTTTAGTTAATGTTACCTATAAAAGTGTAAAACGTTATGGACCGTTACATGAAGGCATTTCACGACAGCGCAAAACCATGAGTGGAGGCGGCAGCAGACCCACATTTTGTTTTCTTACGCCCATTTTGCGGTGATATCTCACAATTCGTTCCGGTTTCTCGTCAACTCATAGCGTGGCACATTCCTTCGATGAGCTTCCATGGTGTTCTGTCAAATCCCAGTGGTCGATGACTCCTCAGTAGTAAAGACGGCAGGGTAGCTGGAACCTTCATTCGACGATGATTTGCGATGGTGACTCGCGACCAACGATGTTACTCGACGAACTGAAGCTACCCAAGGCAAACACAACATATTCGAACTCCTCTTGTAGCGTTCTGCAACATTTCAGTGGCCCTTCACAGTAGGGCACGAAGAACAGCCCAAATCTTCGACGTATTATTCATTCCAACAACTTTCAACATTAACTCATACATGTTTGAAGCTACACTTGTGATACCCACCCCTTTCCGAATTGATCTAGCACTGACCCACCCCAAGTTGAACCTACATCAGTGTTACCCATCGCTTTTCAACGTAGGTCCAGCAAGCCCGAACCTCTTCAAGCTCAATTATGCACTGTCATACGCCTTCGACACTGACCGAATCGTACTCAAGTGGTATCAGTAAGGTACTGTAGGTAATAGAGTGTTCGATCCCCATTTTCGTTTCCATTAAAGTTTTTCGAATTGGATTCTAACTTGAGCGTTTATTTTTCTGAGTTAGGTATAGGGTTTTCGTAGTTTAGACACGCGTCAGGACTTTGTTTGTAAGTAATGCTTACTTGTGTGGATGCTTGTTGTTTGAAGTATGAATTGCTTGTTGTTTATGTGCCTGATGATTTGATACTTTATAACAGGTACTATTGAAATATTAACGACGAACTATTGAAAATATATCGTTGATATTGTTTCAGTATGTGAACATTAGATATAGTATTCCTTTTCTAAAATTGTTGCATGTGTTTCTTAATAGAGATGACTATTTTGCAGTTTGATTGTGTTCTTAAAAGTAGATTGAATTGTTATTTGAGAGGTCTGTTATGTTGAAACATGCTGGATAAATGTTTGATATATCGTTGACTTCATTTCCTTTTGTGGTATATACAATGTTGTATAGTGGAATCATGCTAGACCGTCTCAAGTTGAATGATACTTGCATATGTTTCATGCATAACGCATGTTCGATTATTGTGAGTTGAATGCTGAAAGTTGGTATTAACATGCTGCTTTCTTTATTTTATCGTATAGGTGTTGAACCAACGCAAAGACTAGGAGCGTAAGAGGGTGTAAGTAAAGCTAGAGGAGGGTGTGTGCGTTTCGTGGGCTGTTGGAAATATCATTTGCTATTTAGTTTATTTAACATGTATTTCTCATGTAATTGTGATTGTTGGATGTGATTAGTTATGGGTGATTGAATGCACGTTTCAATGTTGTTAGTTGTGATGGTGTGTTGCTGCTGAAACATGTTGGAGAAATTTCTTTAGTATTTGTTTTAACAATAAATGCATGTTCTAGTTACTTCATTTTTTGTGTCTTGACATAAAGCATGCTGGAATTATTGTTGAAGTTTGATTGGGCAAAGTGTGCTGTTTGTTTTCTATTTTTTATCTTGCAAGAATCATTATGCGTGTGTACTTTGTGTTGTGAACATGCCAGTGGCCATCAAATTACGTGGTTATCTGATATGTGTGCATTAAAATCATGTTGGATATTTGGTTGTGCTAATACGTTGTGACTAGAGTGGTTAGGGGGCTTGTATTACAATCCTATTTGGATGCTGAAAAAATGAAATGTGGGGTCGGATGTTATGAAAGGAGATTGAGTGACTGTCAGGGCCCCGAGTACAATGGTCGGAGGTTGATACGGTACTACTGGGTGTCGAGGCTCAGGGTACAACGTCGGGGGTCGATACATGTTAGGGTTGACTTTTTACTGTAGAAATATGTGTCAGTAGGCATGTTTCACCACGATTTTGACCCCTTTCCCATCATTATTTGCCAAAAAATATTACATATTCTAAAAATAGAACATGCATAGAACATTTATGCATAAAAATTTAAACTATGGTACTTTAGGACAAATCTGAGAAAAATGCGGTGAAAGTTGGAAGAAAATAACAGTTCTCTATTTTTACAGAATTGCGTTTGGCGCAATTTTGAAGAGCAATTTTACAAAACGCATGTTTTGATTAATGAAGGGCAAGGATGACATTTCCCACATGGTCAAACCAATTAAAAATTGTGAGTCCAACTCCAAGAGGGTTTGTTAGGTGAATTTCAACCAATTTCCATGTAAAATGGGTGAAGTTCCTAATCCGATCCTTTTAGTAGATAAGCGAGATGTAGTCATGCGGAATTATGTTACTCATGCGTTCCACAACTTAAATTTAAGGGATAAATAATCCTTTACTCCAAGCCGCACAGCTCGAGCTTAAACCAGTCATGTTTCAGATGTTGCAGATGATGGAACTACTTCCCCTATTCACCTTGTTATTGACCCATGCAAATACTTTCCGAAGGGAGGTTGCCCAAATAGCAACTCGAAGCCGAGCATGAATCTCACGGTGTGAACTCTGAGGAACGTGAAAGATATAAATAATGTATCTCAT
Organism: Momordica charantia; assembly: GCF_001995035.1. The sequence continues at coordinate 77,140 of NW_019104881.1, read as the reverse complement.
ACACTATTAATCTCCCACTAAAGTGTTCTTTTATAAAAATTGGGTAATTATTAAGCTATATACCGGCTAATTATATACAACCTAAGTCTAGGTGATTTTCCTAGTATAACTCTTAACTGGGATTAACCTACGATGTCTGGGTGATAAACCAATTTTATTACCTCACATCTCTCACGCATGCTCATAAAACTAGGGTTATTGACTCAGACGCCAGTTTGATCTCCAGGTAGGAGGTGTTCCGTAAACCGTCAACTTAAGTGCCCCCAACCTTAGACAAGATCTCACCGGGTGAGTAAACAACTTTTGTTTTATAAGTTATCGCCCTATTTTAACTATTAAACGGAACGAATTGCTTTGCACCGATTAACCCTAGGTGAGCATGCAAGTTTATCTTTGTTATAGATTATAAAAKTCTAAGTGATTTTATAACACTTATAAAATATAGACATAACAATTATATGATTGACATAAATCTAAAACAAGCATCCACTTAGTAAAGTCATAAACTAATAACATTTATATCTAGTTTATGATATTAATTTCATGCATTCACTAATTAAAGTCATAAACTAATATAACATTTATATCTAATTTATGAAATTAATTCCATGCATTCACATACATTATAACTCTTATAACATAAATGCAATCATGCTTATCCTATGGTGGGGTTTTAAATCTATATGACATACTTTATGCATAAAGGATTTAATCTTCAATTAAAACATACATCAAACATGCATAAATAATTGAACAACTACTAAAAATGGTTGATTTTGGCATCCCAAGCACACACGAACTAAGCTATTACATTAATAAGCTTGCATTAGCCTTGAACCGCACCCAAACCGCCTTCCAAGGTCCTCAAATCGGCCTCCAAAAGGTGAAATTAAGTGCTGGAAATTCCAAAAACAGCAGCAGTAACGGAAAAAACAGCATGCTTTTGAGCTTGAACCGGCTTCGTTTACAACCTCTAATTAACTCTAAATGACTCAAGTAAATTACAGACTCGATCAAGCACAACAAGGCCCAAAACGAGGGCTTAATTACAATAATTAAATAACCAAAAGCAAGCTAAAAGAAGGGATGCCAAAACAGAAACCGTTTTAGTACATGCAACAATTCATCTTATGAATTAAACCCCACCAAGCTAAATAAGTGTAACAAGCATGCTCTGATACCACTTGATGGAACTATTATACATGCACAGCGGAAGCTAAGGATCATAATACACTTAATGAAGCAATTTAACCAAAATAAGCATGCTTGGAAAAAAAATGGAAAAGGTAAAGAGAAAAAAAGATTAACTTTATACCTTTGAAGACCTCCATTATAACTTCTTCTCCTAACTCAATGGGACCACCAACGACAAATCCGTGCTATCCTCGGGTTGATGAACACGGTTGTGGGACCGAATTTTAAGTGAAAACAAAGGGAAAACACTAATGGTTAGAGAAGACAATAGAAATTTAAGTGGAAAAAATCTGCACTTATGCAAGTAAGCATTAGCCTTGAACAAGTGATCTTCATCACCTATATAAAGACCAAATGCATGCAAAGACAAGCCTTGCATGCCTTCCACTTCAAACTCCACTAGCATGTAAAGATAGGTGTCATTGCCTTGAAGAAACACTCCAAAAACCACTAGTTAGTGGGAAAATCCAACTTACTTGATTTTTTAAATAAAACTTTGATAAAACTAATTTTTATAAAAACAAAAAATTGAAATATCAATTTTCTATTAAAACAAAAACCAAGCCAAATCAATATCTCATATTAATTGGTCTTTGACACCTAAGCTTGATTAATCACATTAATCAAATTACAACTCTTTTTCATG
>NW_019104881.1:12283-31391 GCF_001995035.1 Momordica charantia | reverse complement strand
TGATGAACTGGACCTCCTCTTGTTGAATCTGTGCCCGGCGAGGCTGCTGCGCCTGAGCCCCACCGGCTCCATTTGAATTATCCAGCAATACTTGTAATGCCTCAGCTAGTAACGCCACCTGGGGATTCACCTGGGGAACTCCCTGAGGTGCTGCCTGTGGGACCGGGGGTGCTACCCCTCCAGGAACTGCTGGGGGAACATTTGGATCTGTTGCCTCCTCACCCCTAGGGTTCGGATCCTCGTAGTTGTGAGCTCTCGTGTTCCGTCGAAAAGCCATTGTCTAAAGGAACAGAGAACAGAGCGTCATTAACACACTAACCGGGGCGCAACACAAGTGCAAAATTCAAGCAAAGTCTACATAATGCATCAAAGAAACACACCGACCTATCTAGTATCAGTCAATAATAATATCTCAATCATAAGCAATGTAAGACATTCATGATCGAACATCCAGAACTCGGAAACGTACCTAGTGATGACGAGGAGGCTGACAAGGACCGTACACTAACGACCTAGATTCTAGGACAGTCTACAGGAACAACTTCGCTCTGATACCAATTGTAACGACCCAGAATTTTCCGCACACCTCTAGGTCACATTAACTACCCAACTAATCAAATTTAACCCCGGCTACATGAGGGGTACATGAATAAACCGATACCACATCCGAATGAGAGGGATCCTGAGATTATTGAAGAATGGTCAAGAAAGGGTTAAAAAGAATTGATAGTCACTACCTATACCAACAAGGTGCACCTTCCTTTTCGGTGGCTCAATCGTAAGAACTCCAAAGTTAAGCGTGCTTGGCTTGGAAGCATGTGAGTGAGGACGAAGCATAATGGAAGGACTCATGTTGGTCTGTAGGGGCAGTCCATGCTCTTCTAAGTGGCTTAGAACTTGACGGTGGCGCAGCCAGGTCGCAGGGGAATGGCGGGGCAGAGAGGTGCCGAAACTGGATTCCGAATCCTGGGTCTGGGGCGTTACAATATATATACTGGGTATATATTTGATATACTGAGTACATATTTTATATACCCCTAATATAGAAGTGGATAATGTCCAGGGAATAACCTAAAAGTCTATAGTATATGGATAATTTATCCTAACAACACTATGGATAACACCCACTTTGTAGATGCTACAGACGACCTGATCCAGGTCGTTCGTGTGGAGACATACGAGTGAGAGTATCCTGTACAATCAGTTTGTATAAGACCGGACCGTGAAATAGCAAATCTTTAGATGTAATGCCACTGACTAACAGATTGCTATTTCATAGGATGACCGGGCAACTCATTCTCAATTCTGAGTGAGTTATTGGCTTCTGTTCGTGGTGACTCGTCTTTTGATATGTATGGGTGAGATTGGCCCGAGTCGTCGACTCAATAATCCTACCATTTTGGGGACGAGACCGAGTGGGGAGCTGGGAACATAACTTCACAAGATGGAATTCACTCCTCCCCGACTTTAGGGGAATAGATGAGTGTTCTCTTTAGTGCTGACTCCAGGACTTGAACAAGGGGCCCCACCCTCTCACTGGCCCAAGAGGAACTTCTGATTATTTGTCGGACCTTAACCAGATTGTTCATTAGAGGATCAACGGTACTTAAGGTATAAGATGTAACACAGGGGTAAAATGGTAATTTGACCCATCAGTGGTTACGAACACTCGTGAAGGATTGACTTGCCATAAATGGTCGATATCCGTAGATACAGAAATACTCTATAGTGAGAAGAGTTCAATTGCGGTTTTTTAGTGGAGTAATTCGTACTTAACGTATGTTGATTAAGGTGGATAATGAGTTTAATCGATTAATCTCGTAACGTTCGTCGGARCTTCTGATCTATAGGTCCATTAGGTCTCCTTGCTAGCTCTTAAAGGGTAATTAATAACATTAAGTCTTGGAAAGAATTTGAATGTTTCAAATGTAATTAAAAGAAATTTGAGTTAATTGTGTATGACACAATTTAATATAATGTATGATGATACATTATAAAACTATATATTATGAGAGAATAATATGAATTAGATTCATATTAAAACTATAGGTTAAAGTTTAATATGAATTGGATTCATATTGAATACTATAGGTTATGAGGGATATGTATATTTGAATATGATTCAAATATTAATTAATTTAATTTAATTATGTTTATTTATTTAATTAATTAAATAAGATTTAATTAATTATTAATTAAATTAAAATAGTTTTAATTTAATTTATTAATTAAATTAAATATAGATAAATATATATATATATATATGTTTGTTAATTATGATAATTACCATAATTAACAAACTCACCACTTCCCAGCCATTTTGCTGGGAAAGTGGTGAGGTGGAGAGTGGGAAGTTTCTTCCCCTCTCCCTCTTCCCTCATCCTCTATAAAACAAATGGATTTTCCGTGTGTTTTGGTTAATGATCTGATCAAAACACAATTATAAAACACATGGATTTTCCGTAACAGATCACTCTCTTACGATCTCAAATTTGATTCCTTTAGTTTCTCTCTAAGAACCTAGATCCCACAATCCAGTTCTTAATCCTTGAGGATAGCAATGTTACTAAGTGGTGGTGTACAATCACGCGTACAAGAATGACAGTTCGTGCTATCACAAGATCTGTTCTCGGGGAAGAACTTTTGCCAACGGTCTTCAAATGTAAGTTATTTTATTCTCCAATAGGCTTAACCTCTACACTTAAATAGAACAATTATATTTTTATGAAACTGATATCGTTTCATTTCTAAAATCGAATTGAATCACAAGCGATCAATCGCTTCCGCTTGGGATTCGATCCCTTCAATTGGTATTAGAGCCAAATCATGATTCAATTTCGTTTTGGACAAAACGATACGGTTTATGGTGGGTTAATTTGATGCATTTGATGTATGTTGGTTTGCTAGTAGGCAGTTTCGGTTTTTGGCATTTAGATTTACAATTTATGTTGATACGATCAATGTAAGGGCCCGTTGTTTTAAGTATCTTGTTGTAAATTGAGTCTGTACAGTCCGGGTCGTTCGTGGAAAAGAGCTGTTGCGAAGAAAGACCGGGTTTTCGAGGTTTTTAGAGCATTTTCGCTGTTGGAACAGAGAGCAGAGCAGCAGGTCCGTGACAGCAGCGCCATGGCTCCATCCTGCAACTCCGTGGTGCTCCATCATTTTTCCAGCCAGCGCCACATCGCTCCACTGTAGCGCTGCGGCGCTGTGCTGCAGCGCCGTGGCACTGCACCTGCTGGAATTTGTTGCAGTAGCGCCGCGGTGTTTCCCGAGTGTTCTTTTTCGACTTCCCGTTCGTGTGTTCGAGGCTCCACATGTGTTTTCTTCTTTATTTAAATTGATATAAATTAGTTTATGTTAATTTAATTATAACTTAGGATGCCAAAATTTGGTCTACTTAGCTATTTATTTTATTGCATTATGAATGTGATTATTTTATGAATTATATGTTGCATAAAGTATGCCATATAGTTTTGAAATCCCACCATAGGTTAAGCATAATCATGCATCATATGTATATAATAGTTATAATGTATGGTAACATGTTTATTTTCATAATTGATTAATCTAGGTGTTATATTAATGAGATGAAAATGAAGTTGCATTGAGCATGCCATTACTTTAGTTAGTTAATATAACTAATATATTAATGTATGCTTGCAATGCATGTATATAGGTTTAATTTCTTAAATTTTATAAGAGTAATAAAATTTGGTAGATAGAAATTGAAATCTAGAATAAAGAATTGCATGCAAACAACAGGGTCTAAGTTAATTAATTATAAAGGGGTTTAAAATTAATTAGACCTTAGGTTATATCTTCTCATATGATTTGGGGTAGTCTTTTATCTTGTTTTAACTAAGTTTAAAATGAAATAATAAAAGACTAAATATAAAATATTGCCTATAAGGAAACCCTTTTTAAGCAAGTTTCTGTCTAAGGTTGAGGTACTTAAGGTTACCATAAGGGAACACCTCTATTTGGGAACCGACCTGGGGGTTGAATTAATCAATATTTTATATACATGCAACAATGTCGTTAGTTTATTAAAATGTTTAATAAGCTAAAACATTAATGGACAACTACCAATATAATAGTTATATTGGGCCGACTAAAAATTCACTTAGTTAATTTCACTTAGCCAGAATTTATCTAAGTAATATACCCCAGTCTTAGAATACTAAGTGGGAGCAAAAGAGAATATGTAATATACTGCGTATATATTTGATATACAAAGTATATATAACATACTTTTCTCTCTCTCTCACGTTCTCCTTTATATTCATACTGTGAGTTCTATACTCGGCCTCGTGTCACCCTGGGCGCGGCCTCCCTACGGAAGATGTTTGCATGGTTCAATATCGAGGTGAATGTAGATAGTATTCGTAGTAAGTGAGAGAAGGACGTGTGACAACACATCCTGTGGTCTCCGCCGTTGGCTTGCACCATGAGGTTTCATACATGACCTGCATGTCGTCCTGGAGCGACCATCTCTATGGAGGGTTCATTATATGGAATCAAAACCAAGGCAAACTCCAGAAATGGATAAGGGTCTCTTGGGTTTTGCTCCAATATTTTCCTTCCCTACGGCGGGATTATTTAGGAGGACCTCTGAGGTCTAAAAATGGTGGGTCACACTTATGGGGAGTTGTTAAGTTAGTTAGCAATTTCCTGATCAAATAAACAATGACTAAAGTTTATATGAACCAGTGTTATTCTAGTGTAAAATTTAGTTGAGAACGTCTCAATTCAGTGAATGAGTACCTGTCTGCCCTACGATGGCTGTTGCTCTAAATCACTTAAGCGTCTTGCAAAAAGATTTTGTTAGGGTGCTGAATTACTTTTGCTAAAATTTGATTGGATTTAAAGGCTAATGCATGAAACTAATATAGGTTTATTTTTACTTTCAGCATGTCTACCTCTATTATTACACCCCTAGTCGTTGAAAACTTAACGGTGAGAATTAAAAACAATGGAAATCGAATATAAACACTATTCTCGTGATATATGATCTTAGGTTCGTCTTGCAAGAGCATTGTTCTCAAGCTCCTGCGCCTAACCCCACTGTGGCGGTGCGCAACGGCTATAACAAATGGATCAAGGCCAATGACAAGGCCAAGGTCTACATCTTGGCGAGCATATCTGATGTGCTTGCTAAGAAGCACGAGGACACGGTCACCGCTAAGAAGATCATGGATTCGCTGCAGAGCATCTTTGGACAACTGTCCTCACAAGCTCGACATGAAGCCCTTAAGTTCATTTACAACTCTCGCATGAAGGAGAGCGTCTCAGTGCTAAAACATGTTCTCAACCCGATGGTCCACTTCAACGTGGCAGAGTCGAACATGGCTGTCATAGACGAGCAGAGTCAGGTCAGCTTCATTATGGAATCTCTTCCGAGGTTCGACCTCTGGAGCCAAGTCTGTGTCATCCTCTTCTGGAAGTAAGACTTTCAAGAAGAAGGCCACTGGTATGGGGCATGGACCTGACCCACTACTGCCACTGCCAACAAAGGCAAAGCTAAGGTTGCAGAGAAAGGAAAGTGTTTCCACTACAACGTGGATAGGTATTGGAAGCGCAACTGCCCAAAAATACTTGGCCGAAAAAGAAGAAAGCCAACGAAGGTAAATATGATTTACTTGTTTTGGAAACATGTTTAGTGGAGAACGATGATTCCGCCAAGATACTGGATTCAAGAGCCACTAATCACGTTTGTTCTTCATTTCAGGGAATTAGTTCTTAGAGGCAGCTTAGCGTCGGAGAGATGACTCTCAAGGTCGGAACGGGAGAGGTCGTCTCAGTTGTGGCGGTAGGGGAGCTCAAGTTGTTTACAAACAAGAATATGTATATATTATTAGATAAGGTGTACATAGTTCCTATAATTAAAAAGGAACTTAATTTCAGTTTCTTGTTTGTTAGAACATTTATTTAAATGAACCGTTCATTTGAAGAAATGGTGCCAATATTTGTTCTGCTTTGCTTGAAAACAACTTGTATGTGCTAAGACTAACCATAAGTAAAGCAATTTTAAATACTAAGTTGTTTAAAAATGCTAAAACTCAAAATAAAAGGCAAAAAGTTTCTCACAAAGAAAATACCTATCTTTGGCACTTAAGATTAAGTCACATTAATCTCAATAGGATTGAAAGGTTGGTTAAGAATGACATTCCAAGTGAGCCACCAGAGCTGGAATTAAAAGCCATTCCGAAGCATCTTAAGTACGCATACATAGGTATGTCTAATACGTTGCCGATAATTATTGCTACATATTTGCATAAGAATAAGGAAGAGGAATTGTTGGCAGTGCTAAAGGAACACGGAATTGTTGGAAGAGCTATGTAACACTTTATCCTTCTTTTGCGCTAACACGACTCCTACTGTAAACTCACTAGCGTCGCACATTAGTTCAAATGGAAGCTGCCAATCTGGGGATTGAATAATCAGAGCGTGAGTAAGTGCATATTTTAGCGCAGAGAGTGCCTACAAGCAGTCAGTAGAAAAATCAAACACCCTATCATTTTCTAACAGATAGCACAAAGGTTTTGCAAGTTTAGAAAAATTCTTTATAAACCGTCGGTAGAACCCTGTATGGCCGATAAAACTTCGGATTCCCTTTACACTAGCTGGCGGTGGCAACTGCTCAATGATGTCAACTTTGGCTTTATCCACGTTTAGTTCCTTCGTTGAAACCCGGTGTCCCAACACTAAAAGCATTCAACAAAGCTTGCTCCAAAAACGGAGATGTCATCCATAAAATGGCATTTCTCTTATAAAATGGCACTTTTCCGAGTTAAGGACTAAATTGGTCTCCTCACAACGTTGCAGCATCAGTCGAAGGTTCGATAAGCATTCAGCAAAGCTTGCTCCAAAAACTGAGATGTCATCCATAAAGACTTATACCACGGATTTAACCAGGTCTGAAAAGATAGCCATCATGCATCATTGAAATGATGTTGGAGCGTTGTACATACCAAAAGGCATCCTCTTAAAGGCTAATGTCCTATACGAACATGTAAATGTTGTCTTGTGTTGATCTTGAGGAACAATAGTGATCTTATTGTACCCACTGTATCCATCAAGGAAACAATAATAGTCTTGCCCAACTAGTCTGTCCAGCATTTGATCAATGAAGGGCAGCGGGAAATGGTCCTTTCTTGTGGCCTTGTTGAGTTTTCTATAGTCCATGCATATTCTCTACCCGATAACTGTCTGGGTGCGAATTAGCTCATTCGTGGCATTCTCAATCACTGTTATTCCCCTCCTTTTTTGGAACACACTACACTACACTTACCCATTCACTGTCTGAGATTGGGTATATCATTCCAGCATCAAGCCACTTTATAATATCTTTCTTCATGACTTCCTTCATTGTCGGGTTAATCCTTCGCTGCGGTTCTACTGAGTTATTGCAATTCTCTTATAAAACAATTTTGTACATGCAGTAACTGTGGCTTATTCCTTCAATATCTGCGATTGTCCAACCAATGGCTTTCCTGTGCTCTCTCCACACTACCAGCAACTCATTTTCCTTTTCTGCAGTTAGATTTGCATAAATTATAATAGGCAATGTGTTGGATGCTCCGAGGTAAGAATACTTTAGATGTTTCAGGAGGGCTTTTAACTCCAATTCTGGTGGTTCTTCGATAGATGGTTTCAACTGTTTACGTCCAATGTTCTCTAAGTCTAGGCTCGCGTGGACTCTTGACCGTGATCTTGCTAAATCGCTATTGCAGTCCAAATAGAGAATTTATTGGCATATTTCATATGCTTGCTCCAGCATAATATCCACTTCACTGTTCTGCTGCTCCAGCATTGTCTTTGCACTAAGTGACTCCATTATAACTTCATCTAGTACATGCAAGATCGCACACTATTCAGTATCCGAAGGGTACTTCATAAAGTCATAGGCGGAAAATTTGATTTCTTGGTCCTGCACTCTCATCGTTACTTCTTCTTTATACACATCTACTAGCGCACGCCCCGTGGCCAATAATGGCCTACCTAGGATGATTGGCACGTTTTAATCTGCATCAAAATCAAAGAAAAATAAAATCAGCTAGAAATATAAACTTATCCACTTGTACCAGAACATCCTCGATTTTTCCTTTAGGGTTTGCAATTGAGCGATCTGGTAGCTGCAGTGTGACTGTCGTTGGCCTCACTTATCCCATGCCCAACATTTTGTATACTAAAAGTGGCATTAAATTAATGCTTGCTCCAAGATCGCACAATGCTTGAACAATCTTATGACCTCTAGTGGATACCAGAATTGTAAAGCTTCCCGAATCCTTCATTTTTTCTATAATTTTACTGGTCATAATTGTGTTGCACTCCTTTGTCAAGCAAACAGTTTCAAATTCTCCTAGTTTGTGTTTCTTAGTTAGGACATCCTTCAGAAATTTCAGGTAAGTTGGCATTTGTTCGAGTGCTTCCACCAGTGCGATGTTGATTTGTATCTGCTTCAGCACTTCGAGGAAGCATTAAAATTGCCCCTCCTAATTCTTCTTCTGCAGCCTTTTTCGGTATGGTATTGTAGGTACATATTCCGTGGTAGTTTCTCGAGAAGGATGTTTTTCTGGAAGCTATTGTTTATCAGTTGAACTAGACGCAAATCCTTTAGCTTTGCCTGTCTTGGCAGCCCTTTTTGTGTTATTTTATTCAAACTCTTGTTGCCTTGACTCTGCAGTTTGTGTTGGTGTCTCCTCTTCTCCCAACTGCTTTACATTTCGGTTTCTGTCGGTATTCACAAATACATCTGACTGTGTAGGTTGCTCTGCTTCATCAAGGATTTCTGGTGTAACTTCCCTTTCTTTGTTAGCTCCTTCTTGCTCATACACTGGTGGTAATGCCATGCTGCTTCTCAATGTTAAGGCCGTGCACTGCTCCTTTCATCTCGTTTTGGTTGCTCCATATCGCTCGGTAGTCTTTCGGTATGCTTTTCAATTCCGTTGCCAATTGGCCTATCTGTACTTCCATATTACACAAGGATGCTGCTTGACTCTGCAGTAGTGCAACTTCGCTTTGCATGATAGCGTCATTCTTTGTCATATATGCATTGAACGTATCTTATAGACTAAACGTTTATGGGAGCTTCTGGTTGGTCAGCTGATTCTGCCCTGAAAAGCTTGGTGGGTATTGAACTTTCTGTGAATATTCTTGAACATTACTTGTTTCCACATCATGTCCTCCTTGGTTCCCTCCCGAACTAAAGTTGGGGTGATTTTTCCAGCTTGGATTATAGGTGTTTCCATATACTTGGTTCCTATTATGCTGCGGATTAGCAAGATAAAATACCGATGCAGGATTGCCTGGACAATTTTCAAACTGGTGCTCACCTTCACAATATAGACAGAGGGCACTTTGTATCGCATTCACCTTAGCCTTGGAGGATCCAGCCTCATTTGTGGTTACAGTCTTCATAGCGATATCGGCCAACCGCGAATTTTTTAATTTAGATCTTCCACTACATTGTCTGTCACTAACCCATTAGTGCTTGTTACTAAAGCTGATCGTGACTTTGACCATTGATGCTTGTTTCACGAAATCCTTTCCAACATGTTAAAAGCTTTCGCGTATGGTTTTGACAATAAAACTTCATTAGCTAAGGCATCTATCACCAATTGCTTAGCTTCATTCAGACCATTATAATAAGTTTTTATCTGTATCCAACGTGGTATTCCATGGTGAGGACATTTCTGCATCAATCCCTTAAATCTCACCCAATAGTCACTTAAGGATTCTCCTGGTACTTGCTGAAAATTGTTGATCTTATTTCGAAGTTCAGCATTCTATGACGGTGGGAAATATTGCATCAAGAACTTTTCTGCTAAGTCACTCCATGAAGTGATTGATTCGGCTGGTAAGGAATCCAACCATGATCCAGTAGTATCCCTTAGGGAGTAAGGGAATAACTTCAATTGCATAGCCTCCTTATTGACCCCAGCCTCTTTAAATGAACTGCCATTAGCATGAAATACGTTAAATGCCTATGACGATCTTCTGGCGCTAATCCATGGAACGGTCCCACAGTTTGCAACATTTGAAACATCGTCGGCTTTAGATCAAATATGCCCGGCCGCTTCTATGATTATATCTGCTATTACGTGATTGAAGTCGTAGAAAGCTAGGGCTGTGTATGCTCTAATTTCCTGCTCTGTATCGTCTGTAAGCAAGACAACATTGAGGGGAGGTACTGGGATAGCAGCTCTAGCTCTAAACCCTTATATTCTTTCCAGGGTTTGCTCAGGCCGAATTGGCACTTCTGGATTCATGACTATCTCCCTACCTTGTATTCGCTACTCAGCCCTTCTTCTACTCAATGTACACTCTTGTTATGGGTCAAAAGCAAATTCAAACGTAGGGAAGTCATTCATCCATCATTTAGTTTGCTTGAAACAATGGAAAGGCTTCTTCAGCACGGTAATTCAAAATAAATCCCAAATCCGAATTATAAATTCTTAAATCCCCGGCAACGACGCCAAAAACTTTTTCGCTTCCTCACAACTAGGAGAAAATTAGTGGAAGTAAACACTAAACAATCAATTGTAGTATAAAACAACGTCGTCTCCACGGAGATTACAGATTAAAAACGGACTTGGTAAATTTTGAATCACCTAAAGATAAAACAGGAAAAATAATAAATGTTCAATTGAATAAGTTTCTATAACTAAGTGGATTTAAACAGACAGTGAGAACCCGGCTGAAGAGAGTTCTCAACACACCCAAAAGCAACTGGTAAGGAAAGTAGAGGAGTATTCGGGAAAAAACGATTGATAAGTAAATTGAGGAGGGGGATTCCCGCTTGCTGCTCTTTTATTCGAAAAGACACCACTGCTCAACACTTCAGACTACTGCTTGCCCAAATCCTCACGGCTCTTTCCCAAGATACCTGAGATATAGTTTACCCTAATTCCCACCGTAGCTAAAACATACGTGACAAACGATTTATAGGCCCTGTATGGTGAACCCCATCCCTAGGTATCCACCCTCTTATTTCCACGAGGACTAATTGTTGGGTCTTTCTCTACCTTAAAAAAGATTAAAGACTCGTGCAAGCGCACACGGTCACAAGTAATACTCTGAAGTAATCGAAGGTCGGATCCTTCGAGAGTTGTTGCTTTTCAAAATCAAATAATGTGGTGAAATGGTTCAAATATGTAATTGTGTTTTAAGAAGAAAATAGTGATGAAATGTTGTTGTTTGGGGTTTTAACTTTCAAGCAATTTAATAAAACTCAACCTGGTTGTTTCCTACCTTAGTCTTGATGCAAAACATGGAAAACACACTTTGTTGGGAAAATGCAACAGGGGCAATTCTAGCTTTTCTTGGGAAACTGAGTTCTACTCTTTCACTACCGCTTTTGGTTGCTGTAGAGGCTAGGGTAAGCTACAATCATATGTCTATTTGTGATTACAATCCTAGGGAATAATTACCACCTCACTTGCTTTATGGATTAGAGGGCCTATGTCTAGGACCATATTTTATGCGCTTATGTTTAAATCACATCCCATATTGGTTTCCTATTGTTTTACCTAACTCACCCTTCTCAAATTTGGGCTTTAGTGTATAAATCAAGTTCCCACTGGCCAAATGGAAAAAAGACGTAAAGAGAAGTTTTTAGAAATCAACCCAAAAAAGTGCGAAGCGGAATTCTGGGTAAATCCCAAAGGTGTTGAAAATTAAATCATTTTGACTAAGGCATTCCATAAAAAGGTTGATAACTAATTTATAACATTTTTAAAGGAAATAAAATGCACGAAAACATAAAGGAAGTATTTTTCATTGAATTAAAACGAATAAACGAGCCGTACAATGAGTTATAGCTTGACCCTCTTCTCTCTCGAGTGTGAGGGGAGTGTAAACTCGCTAAATAACTTAAGAATAATAGAATAAACGAATAACAAATGATAGAACTTTGATTAAAAGCAATAAAGTACGAAAATACAAGAAAATAACATTTCAAACTTGAATCTAAGACTAAGAACGAGTTCTACAGTGAAGAGAGAATGTAAATGAAGCTGAAAACGAGCTTGGAAGGGATGGATTTCTGCTGGAGGGATGACTTCCTTATATAGCACCTTGGGTTGGTTGAACTCCCCACCATTTTAGGTGAAAATGGATTGAGATTCACCTAACAAACCCTCTTGGACTTTGACTCAGGGTTTTGAGTTGGTTTGAACATGTGGCAAATGTCCTCTTTGCCCTTCATTAATCAAAACGTGCGTTTTGCCAAATTGCTTCTCAAAATTGCGCCAGGCGCAATTATGCAAAAACATAAAATTGTTATTTTCTCCCAACTTTGATCGCATTTTTCTCATATTTTTCCTAAAGTACCATAGTTTGACTTTTATGTAGAAATGTTCTATGTATGTTCTACTTTAAGAATATGTGGTTCTTTTTTGTAAATAATAATGGGAAAGGGGTAAAAAACGTGGTCAAACAGGGCCACCGACACATGTTTATGTAGTAAAAAGTCAACCCTAACACTAATACATCTAAAGGAAGCTAAGCTACTCAACAAGGACTCTTCCGAACCTCATGCAAGATAACACAATAGTCAAGTAGGCCACACAAGCTTAGTGAGATGAAAAATTAAACACATTTCCATTAAACATTCATTCAAGTTCAACAAGGCAAACAACGAATAAAATAGCAAGTGTTAAGACAATCCCCTCCCCGAAGGTGAAGGTTAGTTCATAATAAAATGACAAAAGAAAATAACAAAGAGTGAAGACGAGATCATTGTCAAAGGTGATAGAAGAGAATAAGAAGCTTCCTCAGGTGTATAGTGTAACCCGAAAGCACACAGGTGTCCGTCAGCTCGTTCTTCAATAAAATTATTCTTTGTCAACGAGAGAATGTTTTTCCTCAAATCGATGCTAACTCCCAAGGGTTGAGACTCTCCCTCTTGGCGGCTAGGGCCTCATTTCCTTAAATATCGGGTCCATTAAAATTAGGGCACCCATTGGATGCTGTACGGACGCGGTAACATTTCCAGCTCAAATAGTTACTGCGCTGTTATACGCTCTAGAGCATATTGACGAGCTGTAGGCTGCTGACCATTGATTCTTTTCCATACTTATCATATCTTTCTTGAACTTTGCAGCACACCTCTCATTCTTATCAGAATTCAGCTACCCCTGCAAAAACTATCAACTATTGAGCATTTAATCATAAAAATCAAAGAGATTTATAACTTGCAATAGCTTAGGGCCCACTCGATGTATTCTCCCGTTTTCTTAAGTTTATTGCTAGGGACTCTCACGTTTTCACACAATAAATGCCCGAAATAGCCTGTTAAACACTCTCTACCTGAGAGTTATCAGTGATCCTTCGAATAAGGGATGCTTACTGAGTACTGGTGGTTGTACTCACCCCCTCCCTTTTCCCCCAAAATCTTACAGGTAACGAGGTAGCACATGGAATGGTGATGGCGAGGAGGAGATTTGATCAAAAAGGCTGTTAGCTGCATATCTTGGTTTGTTTCTAGTTATTGTTTGTAGACAGATAGTGGAAGTTATTACATTTGATGGAGTTGTTATTTATTTAATAATCTGGTCTGTTAAGTTTCTTATTTAATGGAAGTCTGTTTGTTACACTTTTAGAATATTTGTTTTTTTTAGCTAATTGACCTGTGTGGTTGAAATCTAACTTTAATTGCTTATATTAAAGTTGTTTTTAAGTGAGATTTGACTTCGTTGCGATTCGAGAGTTTAAATTTTAGTTTAGTGGATGGCTTACAGTTCGCAAAGGTTTCATTGAGAAGTTTGGACAAGGTTGGGTTGCCATTCAACTATTAACTGTAAAGAATCTGAGTTTTGGTTGAACCTTTAGCGTTTCTAGTTCAATTGTTCAACTTTCGTGAGTGTTTAAATCAGAGTGGTGCAGTGGAAGCGTGGTGGTTTTCCTACTTAGTATTGGTTGTTAAAGTTTATTGGCTTTAGTTAAATTTTTAGGTAGTTTTAGTAACGGTCCCCGCTTGGGATGTTGAAAATCATGTGGCGTTACTCCTTGATTGTACCCATCCCCCTTTTCCCCCTCCAGTTTTTTCAAGTAATGAGCTAACTATTGGAATGGTGATGGCGTGGAGGAGACTCGAGAACAAAGACCATGGCTAGCTTCCGTTTAGTGTGATTGAGTTTTCGATAGGTTGTTAGGAGTTTATCCTATTCCAATTAATGTACCATGTTTAGATAATGATTGTGCGATGTTTAGGCTGATGGCAGATGATTTAGCTCATTTACTCACTAGCTTGGCTTTGTGAACGTTAGGTCGTTTGTTTAATTTGTGAATTTTATTTAAGTTGGATTTGTCCCTCAAATTGTTGCTTAAAAGAGTGTAACTTTGATGAATTCCATGTGTTGGCTAGTTTATTAAAACTTTTGTAAGTGTTATTACTCAGACTAGTATAGTGGAAGCGTGGTGAGAATTTGTGGTAGTTTTTATTGCTAGTAGTTTAATTATCTCGTACAAATGAGACTTTATAGGTTGTTTTAGTAACGTGTCACACTTTGAGTTGTTTGAATTTGGAGGTGTTACAACTGTGATGAACAAGTTAAAGTATAACCTTACCATGCTTTTGAATGATGTACAAATTTTTTGGTCTCTTTTGAAAAATAAGGGAAAAGAAGGGGTGGCAAATGTTGCTACCTCAAAACAGTTCCATCGAAGTTCAACCTCAAGAACCAAGTATTTACCTTCTTCTTCTAGAAGTAAGACTTTCAAGAAGAAGAGCAACAGTGGTAAGGGTCTTAAATCTAACCCTTCTGCTACTACTACTTCCAACAAGGCAAGACCAAAGTTGCAGATAAAGGAAAATGTTTCCACTACAACGTGGATGGGCATTAGAAAAGAAACTGTCTGAAATATCATTTAATTGTTTTTGAAACTTGCTTAGTGGAAAATGATGATTCTGCCTATATACTTGATTCAGGGGTAACAAACCATGTTTGTTCTTCATTTAAGGGAATTAGTTCCTGGAGGTAGCTTAAAGCTCGGGAGATGACTCTACAGGTAGGAACGGGAGATGTCATCTCAGCAATCGCAATGGGCGACCTAAGTTGCTTTTAAACAAGAATTCATATATATTATTAGATTACGTGTATGTAGTTCTCAAAATGAAGAGGGAACTTAATTTCAATTTATTGTCTATTATCAAAATTTTATGCTATTTCGTTTTCTATAAATAAAATTTTAATTGAATGAAATGATGCTAATATATGTTATGCAAAGCTTCAAAACAACTTATATGTGTTAAGATCAATCATAACTAAAGCAGTTTTAAATACATAGTTGTTTAGAAATGCTAAAACTCAACATAAAAGACAAAGAAATTATCCTAAATAAAATACTTATCTTTGGCACTTAAGATAAAGTAACATAAATCTAAATAAGATTGGGAGATTGGTTAATAGTGGACTTCTAAGCGAATTAGAAGATGACTCATTACCTCCACGTGAATCTTGTCTTGAAGGCAAGATGACTAAAAAGCCATTTACTAGAACGATTACATAGTCAAAAAGCCCTTGGAGCTTGTACATTCAGGCCTTTGTGGTCCGATGAATGTTAAAGCCAAATGAGGGTATGAATACTTCATCTCTTTCATTAATGATTATTCAAGGTATGGATATCCCTACCTAATGCAACATACGTCTCAACTGAAGGGATGTGAATCCCAGAGCGGAAGCGGACCGTTGTTCGTGAAATTTGGGAAACAAAATAGAAATGTGCAAGATGAAAATACAGAGGAAAACCATACCTTTGAAGAACTTTTCTTCGACGAATTTCCCTCGAACACCACCACTGAATCTTCCTTGCTATGCTATTGGGTTTCGAGATCACGCTTGTGGGAATGTTTCCTTGGAACGAGAAGGAGAGTTTGAGAGAGATCTTGATTGAGAGAGAATGGAAGTTTTGTTGTCTTTTTTTTTGTTCTGTTTATCTGTCTTTAGCATAACTGCAAAAGGAAGAACAAAAAGCAATAACGTGGGAAGTTACCCCACGTCACTTAACTGCCCA
Organism: Momordica charantia; assembly: GCF_001995035.1. The sequence continues at coordinate 15,374 of NW_019104881.1, read as the reverse complement.
CTCCCATGCAATTTTGCAGAGGAGTTAATTATTAATATATATATTAATATATTTAATTAATAATATTAATTAATATATATATATAATAATTAATGTATATATATATAATTTATTAATTAATAAATATAATTAATTATTAATCCAATTAATAATTAATTAATAAATATATATATATATATATATATATATATATATATATATAAATCAAATAAACAATTAACACTTAATTATTTATTATAAAATTAGAATCATATTCTAAAACATTTCTCTCGCATAACCTATAGATTTAATGTACATCTTATGTGCATTAATTTATAACCTCTAGTTTTCATATGAATCATATTCATATTAATTTTATTTGAATCTCATTCAAATAATTTCTCTCATAATATATAGTTTTAATTTAGAATTAACTATATATTATAATATATCAATATACATATAATCCCTTAAGAAATTTGAACAGTTCAAATTCTTCCAAAAACTTGATCCTCGTTTTACCCGTTATGAGCTAGCAAGGGGACCTAATGGACCTACAGATCCGAAGCACCAACGATATGAGATTAATCGGTCAAACTCATTGACCGAGTTAATCAACATTCATTAACTACGGGTCACTCCACTAAAGACCCGCAGTTGCACTCTTCTCATTGCAGAATGTTTTTGTGTCCATGGATATACGACCAAATAACGAGTCAATCCTTCACGAGTGCTCGTAACTCAAGTTGGGTCAAATTACTGTTTTACCCTTGAGTTACATCTTACTTCTTAAATACCACTGCTTCTCTAATGAACAACCGGATTATGGTCCGACCAATAACCGGAAGTCCCTCTCGGGCCAATGAGAGGGTGGGGCCCCTTGTTCAAGTCCCGGAGTCAGCATTTAAGGGAACACTCATCTACTCCCCTGAAGCGGAGAGGAATGAATTTCATCTTGTGAAGTTATGTTCCCAGCTCCCCACTCGGTCTCGTCTCCAAAATGGTAGGAATGTTGAGTCGGAAACTCGGGTCACTCTCACGCATACAGATCAAAGGACGAGCCCTCACGGGCAGGAGTCCATAACTCACTCAGGATTGAAAATAAGTTGCCTGGTCATCCTAAGAAACAGCAATCTATTAGTTAACAGTGTTACATCTAAAGATTGGCTATTTCGTGGTCCGGTCTTATACAAACTCATTGTATCGGATACCCCCACTCGCATGTTTCCACACGAACGACCTGAATCAAGTCGTCTGTAACCTTTACAGAGTTGGTCGTATCCATAGTGTTGCCAGGATAAGGTACCCAGCCTTATCCATATACTATAGACCCTTTAGGTTATTCACGGGACATTATCCACTTGTATATCAGGGTATATCAAATATATACCTCGTATATCAGGGGTATATCAAATATATACCCAGTACATATACTGTCCCGGTTACATTAAAATAACCTCGGATGTTTAGTTTATTGGATTTTGGACAATGCAATGCAATGAATTCAACAACAAATTTATTGAATAAAACTTTATTGAATATACATTTGTTTTTACATAAATACAAACTACGAGTTTAGGGCAACACACCCAACATCAACACCGTTGAAAATTTGAAGGAGTACAAAATTGAAGTTGAAAATCAATTAGGTAAGATGATAAAGACACTTCAATTTGATCGGGGTGAAGAGTCTTTGAACCTAAGATTTTAGGATTATATGATAGAACATGGAATCACGCCCCAACTCTCAACACGTGGTACACCTCAATGGAACGATGTACATAAATGAGAAATAGAACCTTGTTAGACATGGTTTAGTCCATGATGAGCTTTGCTCAATTGCCTTACTCGTTTTAGAGTTATGTAGTAAAGAATGAAGTTTACATGTTGAACACAATTCCATCAAAAAGTGTTTCTGAAACACCTTTTGAATTATGGAGATGATGTAAGACTAGTTTACGTCACTTGAATTTTGGGGATGTCCATCATATGTGTTGGTAACAGACCCAAAAAAACTGGAACCGTATTCAGAATTGTCCCTATTTGTGGGTCATCCCAACGAAACAAGAGGTGAACTCTTCTTTGATCCACAAGAAAACAGTGTTTGTATTGACAGACGCTACTTTCTTGAAAGAAGACCATATGAGAGATCATAAACCACGAAGCAAAATTGTTTTAAATGAGATTTTTCGATGAAACTGCAAACACATCAACAAGAGTTGTTGATGAAGCTGGAACTTCAAGAAGAGTTGTTGATGGAACTAGTACATAATGTCAATCGCATCCGTCTCAAGAGTTGAGAGTGCCTCAACGTAGTGGAAAGGTTGTATCACAACCTAACTATCATGTGGGTTTAACAGAAACCGAGGTCGTCATACCTGATGATGGCATTGAGGATCCAGTAACCTACAAAAAGGAAACGGAAGATGTTTATAAGGACAGGTGGGTCAAAGATATGGACCTGAAAATAGAGTCTATGTACTTTAATTCTGTCTGGGACCTCGTAGGTCAACCCGATGGAGTAAAACCTATAGATTGTTAATGGATGTATAAGAGAAAATGAGACGTCGAAGGAAAGGTACATACCTTAAAGGTTTGACTTGTGGCAAAGGATTACATCCAAAGAAAGGGGGTAGACTGATACGAATCCATTTGTGACCAATTACATATATCAAAGGAGCAATTATTACAAGAAAGGCAAGGAAGATTCAAGAGGCTTTCACACTGCACCTTCAAAAGCTTGTTAATGCACAAGAACCAAAAAAGAGTTTTGAGCCCGAATTTATTCATAATGTTACTTCAATGAGTCAAGAAGAGAATGGAGCAAAGATGGCACCAGAAAAGTTGTCTATTTTGAGAGATGGCACGGAGGACAAAAAAAGTGTGCAGATTCGTGAACAGGTGCCTTTGCAGATTGCACCTCTTTGGAGTTTGTGAAGTCAAAAGTTGTCAAACCATATCCAAATGTGAAGCGCCTMCTACAGCACATAGATAAGACCATTTGAAGCATGACTACGTTTTCTGATCCGCATTTAAGTGTCTAGAATGATGTGCAATCAAGTTTTAATTTGCATGTCTTATTTTCTACAATTTGCATTAAGTAGTATTTTGA
>NW_019104881.1:0-12098 GCF_001995035.1 Momordica charantia | reverse complement strand
TTTTGTTCCTTAACACTTTTGGTGTTGCTTCTTTCAAATCTTGCTTTAGGTTTGATGTTAAACCGATTCATTGGATTAGTCTCGATCAAGCTAATTCTGGAGTGAGTCGTCTTAGGATCGAGGAGTGACCATCGTAGATTCTAAGTCCGATCTAAGAGTGATTCATCTTCTAACCTTACTCTTGGTTGGAATCATTCGRTAAGTTAGTCGTTTTTGTGAATGTTTGCAAGGATCCTAGAAGGACCTCTAGCTTTGTAAACACGAGCAACCTTGGTGCTTATCATAGACTATGCAGAAACTTTTTCCCGTGGTTCCATGCTAAAGTCTATTAAGATTATTTTGTCTATTGCCACATATTATTATAATGAAATACAACAAATGAATGTCAAATGTAACACCCTGAGTTCTTGAGTTGTCTTTATTTTAAGATTTAAATTGTGCATTAAGAATTTCCCCTTAGCTGTTAATTAAATTCTTTGATTTCTAGTTTGGGTTCTAATTTTGCGTAAACTATAGTTAAGTTTATTTTAGTTGGATTAAGATAAATTAAGTTTTCAAACTTTGGAGGATATTTAATTAAATCTTAAACCCATGATTTTGGGAAATTTAATTTTTAATTGTTGAATTTTATTTTTCGGTTTTAGAGTTTAAGTTGACTATTTTATTTTGGGTCGTCTGAGATTTTATTTTTAATTACTAAAGTGTTTTCTTTGGGATTTGTTTTCGGCTTTCTTTTAAAATTGAGGATTTGGGCTTTTAAGTTTAAATCAAAATTAACGATGTTGAAATAAAAGAAAAAAAATGAAGGTAAATGTTTTAAAACAAAACAAACCCTAAAAATGCAATCTCTTTCCTCCCTCTTCCTTGTAGCCGCCACACGCCCCCTTGTTTGCCCAGCCTCCTTCTCAAGTGGAAATAGCTCGCTGGCGGAACCCAAGCAGTCGCCGCCTCCTCTACTATACCTTAAGCGGGCGGCATTTTGCGGTGTTTCCTCATGGCTGCGTGATCTCCACGGCGACGCATCTTCACAACGGTTTGTGCTTTTATCGAGCGACGACAGTGGTCATGGTGTGCATTTCTCTCTAATCTCGATGATCCGCGACCTTTATCATCCGTCCATGGCGGTGTAGCTGTTGGCTTTTTTTGCCCCTAATCTTAAATTAATTAATTTTAATTAATTAATGTTTTAATGATAACAAACTTAATTTTATCTATTGATATTTTTTGTATTTCAAAGTGTCCACATCGTATGGCTCATTACAACGATTCCAACGACTGTTAGATCATACATATCGGAGCTCAAACGGAGAAGTTACGATCGAAACAAGTTGGAAGGAAAAATAATCGAGAAGATGACGTGAACAATTCGTGGGCTATCAAGTATCAAGTTTGTTTTGTTAAAATATATATATAAGAGAGAGAAAAAGACGAGAAACGTTTAAAAAACAACAAAAAAAATGTCAAAAGCTACCGTTGTAACTTTTGACAAGAAAATAAAATATTAAATAACAAAAATTACATCATCTACCATTAAATGCTCATGATGTGTCGGTGGATAAAAATAAAATAAAATAAAGAAATAAATTCAAAAGTTTACCATTCTCATATACATACATATATTATTATAAAATTCACACACACATACAAGTAAAATTGTCTCAACCCTTCATTTTTAATAATTAAGATCTAATGATCTATAATTAAACTTGATGTTTTTTACTATTTTCTCCCCTCTATTTAAACTCAACTCCTCCTTCAAAATCAAAGACAATTCTCTTATTTCCAATCCTCCATAATCTAAAAATTTCATATTGTTATTCCCTCCAAGTTCTCTAATTTTTTTCTTTCCATCTTATTTGTGAGAGAATTTTATCATTGTGAGGACTTAATTGTTTGTAAGCTCAAATTTATACATTCACTCTATTTGAGAGTTTGTAAGTGTGTGTTTTTTAAATTTCCAACTCATTGTAACGGTGTGATCCTCACTGTGGAGAGGATCGTCTTTGCTCTTGTGAAGGACAGTGTACAGGTTTGAGTCCTACTGTAGAAAGAGTCACAATTTTAATTTACAACCCAAGAGGTGTTTGGGAAGTGGAGTATGACAGTTGTGCCGAACCACTATAAAAATTCCCGGTGTCAAATTTTCTAACCCTCTCTCTTATTTATTTTCGCAATTAATTTTATAATTTTATTGTTTGCTTTAAATTTCTCTTGGTTGCCTTAGATTTTATTTTATCTTGCTTTGTTAAAATTGCATATCTCAAAAAGTGTATTATTTTTATTTAAATTGGGTCTAGTTATTAAAAAGTTTACATTGCTAAGCCTCATCTCTTTAATGGTACTATTTATAGTCATTAGAAAAATAGAATGAAAATTTTATTGCTTTCAATTGACTATAATTTATGGGATGTTGTTCAAGAAGGTTTTAAAATTCGAACATAAGATGTCGATGGTGTTAGAGTTGTAAAATCTAAAGAAGAATGGTCTATAAATGAAAAGAAAGCATGTTCTTTAAATGTCAAGGCTATTAATTGCTTGTTTTGTGCTTTGAATGAAGTTGAGTATAATAGGGTGTCTATTTGCAAAACCACTAAGGGATATATAGGATAAATTAGAAATCACTCATGAAGAAACTAGTCAAGTAAAAGAAACAAAGATTGACATGTTAGTTCATCAATATGAAATGTTTATAATTGATGATAATGAAGCTATTTCCGATATGTTTATTAGATTTACTAACATTGTTAATGCTTTAAAATGACCTGGAAAATAATACTCAAACTTAAGAAGGTAAAGAAGCTCTTATGGTCCTTGCTTAGACAATGGGAGCCTAAAGTCACCGTCATTCAAGAGGCAAAGGATCTCAAGACTCTCTCCATGGATAAGATCATTGGTTCATTTATGACGCATGAGATAAAGAAAAAAAACATGGAGGATGAGAAGAAAAAGAAAGAGAAGAGCATAGCATTGAAGACCATCACCTTGGAAGTTGACTCCGAAGGTGAGAATGTGTTTGATGAAGATGATGTGGCCTATCTCTCACGTAAGTATAAAAAATTTCATCAAGAGACATAAACAGTTCAAGAAGATTTATCCAGCCAAAAAGAGAGCGGTGAAAAGAGTAAAAATGATGAGGTAATTTGCTATGAATGCAAAAAACCGGGTCACATTAGAATCAATTGTCCTCTTCTCAAATCATCGAAGAAATTCAAGAAGAAAGTAATGAAGGCTACTTGGGATGATAGTGATGAAAGTGGAAGTGAAAGTGAGAATGGAAAAGTGGCCAACTTTTGCTTCATGGCTCATAATGACAAGGAAGATGAACAAGATGATGAGGTAACTCTTGACCCCCTTTCTTATGATGAGTTGTTCTAAATATGTTATGCTTAAATAGAAATACAATGCCCTAGCCAATGAGAATAAGTCTCTACTTAATGATATTGCTTGCTTAAAGAAGAATGAGGGTGATGTTGTGAATGTCTCTTGTGATAAGTATGTTCTTGAGTGTGATGAGAGAAATGCCTTACTTGATAAAATTAGATTTCTTGAGCATGATGGTTGTGAAAAAGATAATTTGATTAAATTGCTTAAGAAAAATCAATCAAATGCTTTAGTGGAACTTGATAAGGCTAAAGATTCTATTAAAAAGTTAACAATAGGTGCTCAAAGGTTAGACAATATAATTGAAGTAGGAAAGTTGTATGGTGATAAACGAGGTTTAAGTTATATTGATGAATGTTCTACTCCATCAAGTTCTAAAACTATTTTTGTTAAAGTCTCTCCTATTATTCTGAAGCTTGCACCTATATTTATGCCTATATGTCATCATTGTGGTGTTGAAGGTCATATAAGACCTAAAAGCTTTAAATTAAAATGTGCTCAAACTACTCCTCCTAGAAGAAATTTCTCTCGAAGGACAAAGTTGCACAATGCTCGAAGAAAATTTTCTCCAAGAAAAGTAGGGTGCCTAAATTTGTTGTAAAAGATAATTCATTATATAATGTTCCTTGTTTTTCATGTCGCAAGTATGGACATAAATCTTATTCTTGTTACTTGTCTAAATCTTATGATTACAATGAAAATGCAAAAATTAAATGGATCCCCAAGTTTGTTAATGCTAACCTTCTAGGACCCAAACAAGTATGGGTACTATAGGATCGAATTTAAATTGGTATGTTTGTAGGTTTGTTTGAAAGCTACCAATAAAAATAAGTGGTACTGGATAGTGGTTGCTCGAGGCACATGATGGGAGACCAATCCAAGTCTGTTACTCTTTCCAAAAAGCATGGAGGTTTGGTAACATTTGGTGACAACAAGAAAGGTAAAGTAATAGGTGAGGGTAGTATAGGTAATGAATCTTCTATTTTGATTGAAAATGTACTTTTGGTTGAAGGCTTGAAGCATGATTTACTTAGTATTTATCAGTTGTGTGATAAAGAATTTATAGTTGTGTTGGATATAAATAATTGCATCATTGAAAATGCTAGTGATAGAAAAGTTTTATTTGTTGGAAATAGAGATAAAAATGTGTCTACTATTGATTTGAATGATTGCCCTGGTAGTGATAAATGTTTATCGGCCATGCATGATGATTCTTGGTTATGGCATAGAGAACTAGGACATGCTAGCATGTACTTAATTTGAAATATTTCCAAGAACTCTCTGGTTAGAGATCTTCCCAATTTTAAATTTTAAAAAGATAAAGTTTGTGATGCTTGTCAAATGGGTAAGCAAATTAAGTCTTCTTTCAAATCTAAAAATGTGATTTCTACTCCAAGACCCCTACAACTATTACACGTGGACTTATTTGGCCCTTCTAGAATTGCTAGTTTTTGGAGGGAACTATTATGCCTTGTGATAGTCGATGATTTTACAAGATTTACTTGGGTTTTGATGCTAAAACATAAGAATGATGCTTTGAAAAGTTTTTCTAGCTTTGCCAAAAGAGTTCAAAATGAAAAATGATTTATAATTTCTAAATTTAGGAGTGATCATGAAGGGGAATTTGATAGTAATGCTTTTGAAATTTTTTGTGAAGAAAATGGATTTTCTAATAATTTTTCCTATCCAAGAACTCCTCAACGAAACGGTTGAAAGGATGTGAGTCCCGGAGCGAAAGCAGACCATCGTTCATGATTTTTTGAGAAAACAAAATAAAAAATGCAAAGATGAAAATACAGGGGAAAACTTGTTTTTCCTCACCTTTGAAGAACTCTTCTTCAATTCGATTTCCTAGGAACACCACCAGAGAGTCTTCCTTGCTATTCTCTTGGGTCTCGAGATCGTGCATATGGGAGCACCGATTTGGAGTGTGAGGGAGAGTTGAGAGAGAGAGCTTGATTGAGAGAGGAAACCTTGGGAGTTCTCTGTTTTCTTTTGTGTTGCATAATAGTTCTGCAACAAACTTGAAAAAGAAAAATGACGTGGGGTAACTCCCCACGTCATATTAACTTCCCACTCCCCTGCAATTTTGCAGGGGAGTTTAATATTAATATTAATATTAATAATTAAAAAATATATATATATTAATAATTAATTAACCTATATATATATCAAATAATTAACACTTAATTATTTATCACATAAATAGAATCATATTCTTTAGCATTTCTTTCGTATAACCTATAGTTGTAATGTACATCTTATGCACATTATTTTTAACCTATAGTTTTAATATGAATCATATTCATATTAATTTTATTTGAATCTCATTCAAATAATTTCTCTCATAATACATAGTTTTAATTTAGAATAAACTATATATTATAATGTATCAATATACCTATAATCCCTTAAATAATTTGAACAGTTCAAATTCTTCCAAAAACTTAATCCTCGTTTTACCCGTTATGAGCTAGCAAGGGGACCTAATGGACCTACAGATCAGAAGCTCCAACGATACGAGATTAATCGGTCAAACTCATTTATAGAGTTAATCAACATTCGTTAACTACAGGTCACTCCACTAAAGACCCGCAGTTGCACTCTTCTCATTGTAGAATGTTTTCGTGTCCATGGATATACGACCATTAATGACAAGTCAATCCTTCACGAGTGATCGTAACTCAAGTTGGGTCAAATTACCGTTTTACCCCTAAGTTACATCTTACTCCTTAAATACCACTACTCCTCTAATGAACAACCCGGTTATGGTCCGGCCAATAACCAGAAGTCCCTATCGGGCTAATGAGAGGGTGGGGCCCTTTGTTCAAGTCCCAGAGTCAGCATTTAAGAGAACACTCATCTACTCCCTTAAAGTCGGAAAGGAGTGAATTTCATCTTGTGAAGTTATGTTCCCAGCTCCCCACTCGGTCTCGTCCCCAAAATAGTAGGAATATTGAGTCGGCAACTTGGGTCACTCTCACCCATACAGATCAAAGGACGAGCTCTCACGGGCAGGAGTCCATAAGTCACTCAGGATTGAGAATGAGTTGTTTGGTCATCCTATGAAACAGCAATCCGTTAGTCAACGGTGTTATATCTAAAGATTGGCTATTTCGCAATCCAGTCTTATACAAAATCATTGTATAGGATACCCCCACTCGCATGTCTCCACACGAACGACTTGGATCGAGTCGTCTGTAACATTTACAAAGTGGGCCGTATCCATAGTGTTGCCAGGATAAGGTACCCAGCCTTATCCATAAACTATAGACCCTTTAGGCTATTCACGAGACATTATCCACTCGTATATCAGGGGTATATCAAACATATACCTCGTATATCATGGGTATATCAAATATATACCTAGTATATCAAATATATACCCAGTATATATACTGTATCGGTTACATGATAATAACCTTGGATGTTTAGTTTATTGGATTTTGGATAATGCAATGCTATGAATTCAACAACAAATTTATTGAATAAACTTTTATTGAATATACATTTGTTTTTACATAAATACAAACTACGAGTTTAGGGCCACACCCAACAACGGTGTGGTTGAAAGGAAAAATCATACTTTGCAATAATTTGTGAGGTCAATGTTGCATGAGTATGATTTACCTTCATACTTTTGGGTGGAAGCCGTTTACACCGTTTGTTATGTTTTAAATAGAGTTTTATTAGAAATTTTTTAGATAAAACTCCTTGTGAACTTTGACATAACAAAATTCCAAATATTGGGTATTTCAAAGTTTTTGGCTGCAAATGTTTTAGAAGGTTACTTGTTTTGCTTCTTATAATAATTTTATTGTGTATCAAATGGATCTGAAAAGTGCATTTTAAAAAAGTTATATTATGTGGAACAACCTCCAGGCTTTGAAAGTTTTGATTTTCCAAATCATGTTTTTAAGTTGAAAAGAGCTCTTTATGGTTTAAAACAAGCTCCAAGAGCTTTGTAGATAGACTTAGTAATTTTATTCTTGAAAATGGTTTTAAAATTGGTAAAATTGATACTACTCTCTTTATTAAGTCTAAAGAAAATGATATGCTTTTAGTGCAAATATATGTGGATGATATTATTTTTGGTTCTACCAATCCTTCTATGTGTGAAGAATTTTCTAAATGTATGCATAATGAGTTTGAGATGAGTATGATGTGAGAACTTAGCTTCTTCCTTGGACTCCAAATCAAACAATCGAGGATGGTATCTTTATAAGTCAAGCGAAATACACAAGGGATTTGCTCAAAAGGTTCATATTCAATGAAGGTAAAATTGCCAAAACTTCTATGAGCACATCCACTAAGCTTGACAAGGATGAAAAAGGTAAATGTATGGAGGTAAAGACTTATCGAGGTATGATTGGCTCTTTACTTTATCTAACCGCTAGTAGACCCGATAATATGTATAGTGTATGTGTTTGTGCTAGATTTAAATATTGTCCTAAAGAATCTCATGATTTAGGCTTGTGGTATCCTAGAAGTGTTGAGTTTAATTTGGTAGAATATTCCGATGCGGATTTTGCGGGTAGTTTACTTGACCAAAAGAGTACTAGTGGGAGTTGCCAATTTCTTGGTAGTTCCTTAGTTTCTTGGTTTAGTAAAAAGTAAAATTTGGTTGGCTTATCCACTACCGAAGCTGAATATATTGTGGTTGCTAGTTGTACTGCTCAAATTTGTTGGATGAAACAAACTCTTTGTGATTTTTGATTAAAATTTAAAAAGGTGCTTATATTTCGTAATAATACAAGTGTCATAAATTTAATTAAAAATCCTATACATCATTCTAGGACTAAGCATATTGATATTAGACATCACTTTATAAGAGAGCATGTGCAAAATGGTCATATTACTCTTGAATTTGTAAGCTCTAATAATCAATTAGCAGATATTTTTTACCAAGCCTTTAAATGAAGTGTTTTTGCAAAATTAGGCTTGAGCTTTGTATTATTTGTTGTGATGCATCATGATTTTGTATTTGTTATTTTTAAATGCGTATTGATAGGGGAGCATTTATGCAAAATTGTGTTCATATTTTTAGCTGGAGCTTTTTATGTATTAATTGTTTTTTATGATTTCGAAGGAGGCGAAGTTTAAGAAAAATTGGCTCTAAAATTGTTTGATGATTTATTGGTTTATTAATCTATGGATATATAATTGAAGGCGAAAAATGAATCTTTGAATGATTTTTAAGTATGATCTTTTGGATTTAATGTGATGATTATTAAATGTCTACGTCTTTTCTTTGGAAATTTGTCACCATAAAAAATGGAGAGATTTTTGGCTTTTTTGGCCCCTCATTTTAAGTTAATTAACTTTAATTAATGAATTAATTAATGTTTTGACGATAACAAACTTAATGTTATTTTTAAAGTGTCCACATCGTAGAGCTCGTTACAACGATTCCAACGACTATTAGATCATCCAAATCGAAGTTCAAACGAATAAGTTACGATCGAAACAAGTTGGAAGGAAAAATGCTCAGGAAGTTGATGTGGACAGTTCGTAGGCTATCAAGTGGCAAGCTTATTTTGTTCAAATATATATTTAGAGAAAAATAAAAGAAACTTAAAAAATCAAAAATCAAAAAATGAAAAGTTATCATTGTAACTTTTGAAAAGAAAAAAAAAATAAATGATGACATGATGTGTCAGTGGATAAAAATAAAATAAAATTAATTAATTAATTCAAAAGTTTACTGTTTCTCACGTACATATATATATACACATATATATGTGTGTATATATATACACAATTATTATTATTATTATAAAATTCAAATGGTTTTGTCATATATATATATATATTATTTAATTATTATTATTATATATAATTCTTAATTTATTTTTTTAAAATCATCTCAACCTTTCATTTTCAATAATTAAAATCTAATGGTTTAAAATTCAACTTGATTTAAACCAAACTCCTCCTTCAAAATCAAACATAATTCTATTATTTCCAATCCTCCATACTCACAAATTTTCATATTGTTATTCTCTCCAAGTTCTTAATATTTTTTTTTATTTCCATCTTATTTGTAAGAGAATTGAATTTGTACATTCACTCTATTTGAGAGTCTGTTAGTGTGTGTTATGAAAATAGTCAACTCATTGTAACGGTGTGATCCTCACCATGGAGAGGATCGTTTTTGCTCTTGTGAATGACAGTGTACCGGTTTGAATCCTACTGTAGAAAGAGTCAGAATTTCAATTTACAACCCAAGAGGTGCTTGGGAAGTGGAGTAGGACAGTTGTGTGGAACCAATATAAAAAATACCGGTGTCAATTTCTCTAACCCTCTCTAGTATTTATTTTTGCAATTAATTTTAGAATTTTATTGTTTGCTTTTAATTTCTCTTGTTTGGCTTATAATTTATTTTATCTTGCTTTGTTACAATTGCATATCTCGAAAACTGTATTATTTTTGTTTAAATTGGTCCATTCATTAAAAAGTTGACATTTTGTTAATTAAACCCTATTCACCCCCCTCTAGGGTTCCCATACTGATCCAACAGCAGCAACGGGCGTAACATTGGTGGCGACTCTGACGGTTCTGTGCGACGGCAGCAGAGCGTTTCGAATGTTGTTTTGTGTCTATGCAGCAGACCCTGCATTATTTTGGTGACTTATCGACCGTTTAGATTCATTGCAACCTAGACTTGGTGGCTCATGCTCTTATTGTGGCGCCCAGCAGCATCAAAGGCAGACTTATAGTGTTTCTGCTTCTGTAAAACGCAAACAACAACGTTTTTTGGTGTTTGGCAATTACCCATATTCAAAAATTTATTTGCGCTACTGACGCCTTTTCGAGTAAGATCTAAGTTACCCACAACTAAACGAAGTCGATTTTATGGTCACGAGCACTTCGAACCCCCTTAGAATTTATTTCAAAGGCTAGAATGTATAATTAACTTGTTGTTTTGATGTTTTTAATGCTTGGGTGTGGAATCGACGCAAGGATTAGGAGCTTAGTTGTGAGTAAGTAACACAAAGGGGTGGGTGTGTGCGTTGTTGATGGGTGTTATTGAGATGGTTTCGTGCTAAACTTTGTTATACTTGTGTATCTCATGTATTTATAATTTGTTAGGCATGGTTTGATGACTTTTAGTTGTTATTGTGGGGTTGTATTCTTGTTATTTCTTTTATTCTTTTCCTTCTATATATTATGAAAATATTTTGTATCATGATTATTGGATATGCCTTGAAAGTTGCTGTTTGGTATAGTTAGAAGTGAGCTTTGATATTTGAAAGCATGTTTTGAAATTAAAAATGCACGTGTTAGTTTGATGTTATTTAGTTTATCTTCGTTTAGTTTGATGCTTTTGGATTATTTTCTTTTTTCTGTACGATGAAGAGCATGTGAGATAATTGTGTTGTGATTAGAAGTGCGAATTGCTTGTTGATGCCTTAGAAGGATTGGTTGGGGTGGTCTAAAATGATGGAACGGGCTAGTGACTTGTTATTCTGTGATTTGTCTGTGATGATAATGCAAACTAGTCGTTTGGTTGTGGGAGTCAATATTGTGGGTGACTTGGGAATGTTGTGATTTTGACTTGGGAATGTTGTGATTAGATCTTAGTAGAGGACATGACTGGAATATGAGGTCTGTCGTGTAATGAAAAGTGGGTAGATGAGTCTCATGGCCTCGTGGGCAAATGGTCGAGGCTGTTACGTCACTACTGAGTGTCGAGGCTCCGGGTGCAAAGGGACGGGGTCGGTAAGCCAGTCTTGTAGAGATGAGTGTCGAGGCTCCAGGTACAAAAGGTCGGGGGTCGGCATGATGAGTCTATTGATAAATAGTATTGGGTCTTGACGTGGTGGCGGTTAAGGAACAATACGTTGAGTAATCGTCGGGGTCTTAGGGATAAATTTCAAGGGTCAATGCATAATTCAAGGCCTTGGGGATAAATGGCAAGGTCGAACAGCAAGCTTTTATAGAGGAGTGTTGAGGTCTAGAGGATAAACGTTAAGGACCGATATGATTCGAATTGTTATACTTGAAGGACTAAAATAGTATGATAGGTTAGAAGTAGCTTTGAGAAGCTAGGGACCAACGAGCCTTGTGGTCGAAGTTACATAAGTCTGGGTACCTTGGATGATTGTGTGTGTGTATTGATAACCGTTATGACCTATCGTTTCATTATTACTAGCTATCCTATTTTCATGATTCTTGCTATTACGAGCACGTTGTTTTATGTATAGTTAGTGAGGACTACTAGTGGGCCTTATGGTTGGGGTTACTTTGATTGCATGTGTAGGTTATTCAGTGTTATGATTTATTGATGCATGGATGCCAATTTAATATTTTGTAACCAATGTTGTGTGCTGAGCCTGTTGTTTGTGTGTAGTTAGAGAGGGCTACTTATGGAATATTTTTAACCCGGCTGGAGAAGAAGAACCATAACTAACTTTCGASCATTTAGTTATAACTTGTCTAAAATAGTTGTTAGGAGTTCTTGTTGAATTAGTTTATGTCTTCTCTTTGGAGCATTGACTCGTGTAAAGTTTAGGGAGTTATTAGAATGTTTGAGATGACTTTTATTTATTTTATTATCTTTTATTTCAACCTCCTTAATTTTGGTTTAAACTAAAAAGCCAAAATTCTCCATTTTAATRGAAAGCCCAAAACCCAAGAATCTCCAACAACCAAACATAAAAGGGTTAACTTAAAGTCTAGAACCCAAGAATAAAATTCAACAATTAAAAATTAAA
>NW_019104880.1:107903-119867 GCF_001995035.1 Momordica charantia | reverse complement strand
TTGCTTCTTTTGATTAATTTGCACTCCCAAATGGTCCTAAAATGTCATAAATATAATATAAGCCAACCACAAACCATCATATATAAATTTTGCATCAATTGGAACTCAAACGACCGAGAAAAAGTCCGAAACAAAGTTAAAACATAGTAAAAACAGCATCTAAAACCTTCTTTTTACGCATGAAACAAGCGTAATCACAGCTAAACAAAAACTAACTCAAGGTCAACTTGAACAAATGTATTATACTGATAAAATCCTCCATAGATTAATCACCATAGTTTAAGTAGCTAAACAAAATTAATGTTTTCAAGAATAACGAACTGTCAATCCTAAAACATCCCTTAAATAAGAAACTTAACAAACCAATTTATTAATCTAGTAACAGATTCAAGCTACAAATAAACAACTATAACTATCCTATTCAAATTGAAACTTAACAACGCAGTATTAAATGGTCTCTCTACTCAAGTCTCCTCCTCGCCATCACCATTTCAAGAGTTAGCTCGATACCTGCAAAATTGGAGGGGGGAAACAGAGGGACGAGTACAACCATGGTACTCAGTAAGCAGCCCTTATCTGAAGAGTCACGCACAAACAGCATGCTTATCAAGGAAACAACGTGTCATGCTTATCAAAGAATCAACACATCATGCTTATCATTAATCTCAAGCCTTAAATGGAAGAAACATATTACAAGAAGCAGTTCATGCATAAGCTTAACTAAACATGTACCATACAAGTCAAACCCATCCTCACATCTTAACTCACTAGTTCTCTTTCTTGATTCCTCCAAGACTTGCTCCTTTGAGTCGTACCGACTCCTGACCTCGTGTAGCCAAGGCATCAACACTTCTTTACAGTGCTCGGTGTTGGACCTTGACATTTATCCCCAATGCCTCAACTACTACTCAATGCATGGGTCCTTGGCCTCCAAGCAACTTCCAACCTATCACATTATGTTAGTCCTCCAAGTCTAACTCCTCGAATCGTATCGGCCATTGCCATTTATCCCCAAGGCCCGACACTCATCTATAGAAGCTTGGCGTTCAACCTTGTCATTTATCCCCAAGGCCTTGAACTGTGCATCGATCTTTGTCATTTATCCCCAAGGTATCGACAGCTACTCAACGTATTGGTTCGTGACCGCCACCACATCAAGACCCAATACTAATTCAACAATTAGAATCACCGTGCCGACCCCCGACCTTTGTAGCCGGAGCCTCGACACTCATCACTACCAAGTTGGGGTATCGATCCCTGACCTCTGCACCTGGAGCCTCGATACCCAACTAGTGACGTGCCAGCCCTCTAGCCCTGTTACTCATCCACACACTTCATTACATCTCGGAACTCCCACCAGAGTCCTACATGCTTCTAAGTCATGACCCATGTAGAAATTATCTCACAACAATGTAACATGCGTTATACACGAAACATATGCAACTATCATCCAAACATGGCCATCTAACATCACAGTAACACATTTCTCTCAACATTCATCATGCTTTACAAACCACAGTGTATATGATTCACAAAAGAGACGTAGCCGACATATGTCCAGGAATGCATCCAACACTCTAAAAAAGTTTCATAGTAATAAGAATACAACCAATATGTATACAGTAGTACCATCCGCAAGCAATCATGCAACAACACTCATAGACACCAAACAAACATTCCGCTCATAGCAATACACAACAAACAATCACTTCAGTAAGAAACTACTTACCCGCTCTTACGCCCTTAGATCTTGCTTTGTTTCAGTACCTAGGCATCCAATAAAAAAAACAGCATGTCAAAAACCACTTTTTAGCCATAACAATGGATTATAAGGGAGTTTGAAGGGTTTCGTTACCACAAAACTAACTTCGTATAGGTGTGGGTAACTTAGTTCTAACTCGAACAAGAGTGCACAACTTAGATCAAGCTTCGAACGAGTGTGGGTAAGGGCCGAATGCCACTGAAACGCTGCTATCCACGAGTTGTAGTAGGGGAGACGCACCAAATCTGCTACCAAAATTTGTTACGCGAGTTTAGGTAACGAAGGTGTCGTTGTTCAGACCCAAAGCTGTCGGGAGTCACTGTCGAACAGCCAAGCCTTCGCCAGACACTGTCGAATTGCCGTGAACACTATAGATTTGTCGGACTGCGTGTTTGGCGCATAAATCGCTGCCGATGGCTAAGCTCCACAACGTCGAATTTGCGTCAGGTTGCAAGCGTTACCGTGGACTCGTCGTCGTTCAATTGGGGAGAGTCGCACTGCTGCTCGACGCTAGATCTAAGCTCGAGCCGTTCTGGAGATTCTACAAGGGAATGAAATCGCACCAGCATGGGGACTGCTTCAGATCAACGCTGGAGTTGGGCAGGAAGTGGCTGGCTGGAAAACAAGGGTTGGGGCGGCTGTGATTGTTGGGAACAAGAAGAAGGAGAGAGAGAAAAAAAGAGGGACTTGTTGTTTTGTTTTAATTGGTTTTATTTTCTTTCTTTTCTTTTTTTACTTTTAACAAAATAGTTAAACTCCAGAAATAAACCAAAAATGGCTAAAGACCTTAGAAAAATAAGAAGAGCGGTTTTGCTAACCTTTTCCCAAAATTAATAATCCAATAAAAAAAACAAAAAAAATGGAAAGGATTTAAGAGAATAACTTAATTTTAAAAATCCAAGAATAAAATCGAAAAGAAAGATTAAATTTCCAAATCCTTGGAATAAAATTTAATTACAAGTCTCTTCCAATATTCGAAAACTTAATTTATCTTCATCCCACAAAAAATTAAACTCTGATTTAAATTCTAATTTATCGAAAATTAGAACTTTGATTTAGAAGGTCCAAGAATTTAAATTATCAACTTAAAAGAAAAATCCAAAGGCACAAATTAAATCTTAAAATAAACTAGGCAGAGAATGCGGGGCGTTACAGAGGCACTCATTGTAATAATAATATTATCAGTAATAGCTCTCCCGAGATTGAAAGCAAATTGAACCTCCAATATAATGTCTTTCAAGATTAGCTTTAGTGTATTTGCTAGGCATTTTGTAACAATCTTGTAAGATACATTACAAAGACTAATAGGGTGAAAATCAGAAACATACCTCGGATTTGTGGTCTTTGGAATCAGCGCAATGTTGGTTTCGTTCATGTCCTCAATACTCTCACCTCGATTAAGGACAGCCAAGCACATCTCAATCGTTTTAAGGCCCACCATGCTCCAGTATTTTTTAAAGAAAAGTGCTAGGAAACCATCTGGTCCAGGGGCCTTTGTGGGAAACATATCATTGAGGGCGTTGATGACATCTGCTTCACTGAAAGATGTAAGCAACATACAATTCATGGCTAGGGTTACTCATGTTCGAATAACTCGCAAAACAGCATTAAGAGCTTGCTCACTGGGTCTCGAAGACTCAAAGAGTTTGGTAAAATAATTAATGAAATAGGCCTCCACATCAGCTTCGTTTTCTAACCACGACCCGTCATCTAAGGTAATGCCCACAATTTCATTCCTTTTCTTTCTGATAGAAGCCTACTTATGAAAACACTTGGCATTTCTATCACCCCACTTAAGCCAGTCCTCACGAGAGTGTTGTTTCCAATAGATTGCTTCGGCTTCCAGAAGGCTATTAAGACGATCTTCAAGCTGATGAATTAAAGAAAAATCAACAACAGGCTACTTGTTATATTCCTCAGCTCAGGACGCCTTAAGATTCCTGATTTCCTTAAAAAGATCTCTGCTTAAGAAATAACCCCAAGACTTCAATGTTAAACCAATGTCTTTCAAACGATAAGAGAACTTTCTATTCATTCCCTCACTAAACCACCACTGGCCACCTTGATCTATCCGGGTTATGGCTCTAAAACTCCTCAAACCTGAAGGGATATCAAGATCTCCTGCAATGTCTCCCACATAAGTTGTATCCAACTGGATGGCTGGGTGATCAGAATTGGATCACTCGAGATGGGAAACTCTAGAGTGGGGGAAAAGATTCTACAATGCTTCATTACAAAGGAACCTGTCAAGGCATTTCCAAATTTGAGCTTCATTTTTTCTTCTGTTGCACTAAGTAAAGGGGTCAGAACCAGACCCAAATTCAGCCAACATATACTGATCAATGACTGCTTGAAACTATGACACTTGACTTTCTCTAACAAAGGCCCCCCTGATTTTTCCGAATACCTTAAAATAGCATTGAGATCCCCTCCGACCAACCAAGCTGAATTATTTGCATTGTCAAGACGGTTCGACAAAATCCAAGTATCTGCCCATTGGGAAGCAACCGGATTTTCATATAACCTTGTGAAATGCCACATATAGTTTTTCCAGCAAATACCTGCATCAATATGGTTACTAGAAAAAAGGCGAATAGATACAGAAATCTCTTCCTTCCAGAGAAGACAAATTCATCCCTTCAACCCATTACAATTGACAGTAAAGCATCCATAGTAATTCAACCTTATTCTCAAATTTTCCATAGAACAATCATTACATCAAAAATAAAATGTGGGGGCTATTTGACTTAAGAAGTCACATGCTAAACAGAAAGCTCGAGGTGACCCCAACCCTCGGACATTCCAACATAAGATTTTCATGGCTTCAGGGCTGATTCGCAGCCTCTCCCGTTTGTAAATCACCACCACGGAACGTGCACGAAACCATGTCCACCTTCTGCCTCTTCATTTCATCATTTTTTGTAAATGGGCCATCCTTGGTACTTCTTTTTCTCATATTAGGCCCAATTACTTCTGTCTTTAACTTTCCAGCCAAGCGGGCTAGGTTTTTGCACTTCCTGAGGTTCAGACGACCCGTTACAGTACCATAAGTTGAAAACACTGGGCCCTCCTTAATTTCCTCATTGAGTGGAGTGCTGTTATTGATGGGGTCCACACCCAAATCAGTGGGAGAATTCATTTTAATAACCGTATCTGCATTACCCTCCCTACAAACAGTGAGAATCTTGTCTCCTTCCTTATTGGATTGCTCAAGATCAACCTGATCTTTGTGATTGATGGGATCCACACCCAAGTTATCGGGGATGATCAATTTGGAAACTGACTCAGCATTAACCTCCCTATAATCATTGAAGGTTTTGTCGCCTTCCATGTTAGGTTGCTCAAAATTAACCCGATCTTTATGATTAATGGGGTCTTGAAAATGTGCTGAGATCTCCGCACATGATTGATGAGAGACCGACATTACCAGCTCTGAAACCTCTCCGGTCTTCTTCTCCGGTGAGAGCTCATCTGAGTTCATGGAACTGAAGCTTAAAGACTCCTTTCGAGCCATCGATTTCCCTTTCCCCACCTTCTGAAAGCCAGCTTTTGAACCAGTAAACCGCATCCATGGGCCGTACTGAGGAGCCACCGTTGCTTCGTCTCCGGTTCCCACATTTCACGGTCTAGTAGAGAATGTCCTATAACTCCACAAAAATGCAACAATCCGGGAGTCGTTCATATTGGATAGGAATGTAGCATCCTCCAATTGGTCCGTCTATATTGATCTTTATTCCTCTTCAAATTGGCTTTGAAATGTCAAGAAATATCCTTACCCTCAGACTCGCACCCCAGCAAAAGCCCCATTCATTGCTTTCGACCTCTTCAAAAGTACCGACCGCATTGCCAAGGCGAATAGCCATGGTCTTAGTTCTACAAGACATTGGAAGATCAAAAATGGACCCAGAAAGCTAATTTTTGGAACTCAAGATCCAATAGCTTTTTAGAAAGGCATGGCTTCTCAAGAACAAGGAGGGCCTTGTCAAAAAACCATGGACCCGTTTTCCATACTCAACCTTATCGATTTCTCTGCTAAAATTGAAAAGAAAGAGATTCTTCCCCATTGATTCTCTACTCCACGCTAAGGAGAGCACTTTTGATAAAACCTCTGCAGTGATGATCATTTTGGCAAGAAGTTTACCAACCAAACTAGAGGTTAAACCTTGTTTCGTCTACTTAATCGCCACAAAATCCACATCAATTTCTATCTCATTCTCTTCTGACGTTAATTTAAATTTTTGTCAATTTGAAAGGAGAGTTTCATGATCCATGGTGAAAAGAACAGAAAACTCTTTTCCACACAACAGAGACCAGACCTTGGGAGAAACTCAGTCGCAGTCCGAGAGACGTTTATCCTGGAGGAGAACGAAAAAAACTTTATAATTTAATATTCAATCACATCTTTGTTTTCTATTAACCACAATTAAAGTTTATCATAAAGTGTAAGACACAAAATGGTGAGACCGAATCCCAAGATTTCTTAAATCTTTGTCTTTTCCTGCCAAAACGCACTTTCTCCCTTTTAACGTTTTTTAAACGTCATGGAATCCTGAGTTCTTTTTACTTTTTGTGCCGTTTAAAAAAATGTCATAAATAACAAAAATCCATAAATCTCCGTCTTTTTATGCCAAAAATGAGCCTCAATCCTTTCATGACAATTTTTAAACGTCATGTAATCCTGATCCTTTCCTACTTTTCGTGACATTGGAAAACATCTCAATAAGCCAAAATTTTGAAAAATTCCATTTTTCCCCGCAAAAAAAAAAAAGAGCGCCTTTTACACTTGTGACGTTTTTTTCCTTTCCCCCTTTTTTAAAGTTCAGACGTCACGTAAATCTAAAATTGTAGTAGTGAACATGAATTGTAACTAGATGCTTTCAATTGCATTCTTCAAATTTTTCTGTCAATAATTGTTAGAATCTACCCAACATTGTCTAGCTTAATTGTATCCTGATCCATTTATAAACTTTGCATAATCTTTATCATGCTTTCTCACTCTTTCCCTTCTCCCTTGTTCTACCTCTCTCTCATTTTTCCTCTTATTCTAGTTCTTTTTCCTTTTTGTTCTTCTCATTTTTTGTTGATTTGACCTCAAAAGCGGGGCTGCTACCCAATAGCATGTTTCCACTACATAACCCTATATTTCTTCTAGAGAATTCCTAATTGTTCCAGAGCAACTAGAAAGAGATTCCTAAAACAGAAAGAATTCAGTTCAAATGTAAGATAGCTATCCAAATGTTTATGCAACTCAATTGATGCGAATCCATTTGGGACCAATTACATGTACAAAAGGAGCAATTACTTGAAGAAAGACAAAGAAGATTAAAGAGGCTTTCACACTGCATCTTCAAAAGCTTGATAATGCACAAGAACCAACAAAGAGTTTTGAGCCTAAATTTATTTATAATGTTACTTCAACAAGTCAAGTAGAGAATAGAGCAAAGATGACATGGGAAAAGTTGTCTATTTTGAGAGATGGGATGGAGGACAAAAAAGGTGTGCATAATTGTGAACAAGTACCTTGGCAGATTGCGCCTCTTGGGAGTTTGTGAAGTCAAAGTTGGTCAAACCCTATCCAAATGTGAAGCACCCCCTACAAAACATAATTAAGACAATTTGGCGCATTTATATGTTTTTGCTTACGTATTTAGACATCTAGATTGATGTGAAATCAAGTTTTAAATTCGTATCTTATTTTCTTCAATTTATATTAAATAGGATTTTGAAAGAGTTTTGGTCTTCTATTGAATGATCCTTTGGCCTATTTAAAGGCTTGTAATACTCTTATTATGGCAGATTACTAAGATTCATTCATATTGAAATCAAGAACTTTTGCTCCTTAACACTTTTAGTGTTGTCTCTTTCAAATCTTGCTTTAGGTTTGATGTTAAACCGATTCGTTGGATTAGTCTTCGATCAAGTTAATTCTGGAGTGAGTCATCTTAGGGATCTATGAGTGACTATCATAGATTCTAGGTGTGATCTAAGAGTGATTCATCCTTCTAATCCTACTATTGGTTGGAATCATTCGGTAAGTTAGTCACTTTTGTGAATGTTTGCAAGGATCCTAAAAGGACCTCTAGCTTGTAACCCCCAGTAACTTTGGCGCTTATCATTTGGTATCAGAGAACTTGGTCGACATCCTTTAGCCGGATCTAGAGGTGAAATAAGTTTACTTTGTGTAATTTCATTTTGTCATTTTCTTTTTCGGAAGTAGTTTCTTATAAAGTGTAACAAGGCATACTACAACTTTCCTTCAAATTCTTGTATTTTGCTCTCGGATCATCAGAAAAAAATTAAAAAAAATTAGAAGAAAAAAAGCAAAAGAAAGAAAAATTAGTAGCAAAAGAAAAGCATTTGAAGATCTGAGGCACATGAAAGTTTTCATCATTGTTAGTGTCTCGTTTAAATTTTCGAGTTGTTGATTTAAGATTGAGTTACTCTAGTCTTAGTTTGTGAGAGTAAATCCTTTAATTGGTAATATCAAGCTTTAAACAAGATTGCACCAAAATTTATGTCAACCCTTACATCTTTGACCTAGTACCAAATGCCTACCCTTGAGTGATAAACACGAGTGTCCTTGAGTGAAATCTTTGTAAAAAGAGTGGAAAGGTCTTTATCATTATTATTTTTGTTTTCTAACAAAATGTCACAGGATGGAGTATCACAAGTATCACAGGATCCTAATATGGCTATTCTTCAAGCAATTCAAGGTATGATGGAAATGATGGGGGATGATAGGCAAGAAAGAAGGGCGCATCAATAAAGAGAAGAATGAGCCTTACAAGAAGGTGATGTCATGTATGACTTACACGAGCAAGAAAGACAACTTGGAGGAAGAGGAAATGTYAGAGGAAGTGGAAGAAATAACTTTGCAAATGTTATGCAACGTAGAAGTTTGGAAAAAGTGAACGGAAATAGAGATGGCTGAGTTCAACTAAAACTTCCACCCTTTAGTGGAACAGTGGACCCCGAGGCATACTTGCAATGTGAGAGGAAAATAAAACATGTGTTTGATTGCTATACAGATAGCAAGAATAAGAAGACAAAACTTGCCATTGCTAAATTCACCAACCATGTTGGTGAATAGTATCAACATCTCAAATAAGAGAAAATAAGGAAGAATGAGGATACTATTGTGAACATATGCCTTGGCAGATTGCACCTCTTTGAAGTTTGTGACGTCAAAGTTAGTCAAACCCTATCCAAACGTGAAGTGCCTCCTTCAAAACGTAATTAAGACAATTTGACGTATTTCTATGTTTTTTGGTTACACATTTAGACGTCTAGATTGATTTGCAATCAAGTTTTAAATTTGTATCCTATTTTCTTTGATTTACATTAAATAGGATTTTGAAAGACTTTTGGTCTCCTCATGTTGAACGACTCATTGGCCTATTTAAATGCTTGTAATGCTCTTGTTATGGCAGATTATTAAGATTCATTTATATTGAAATCAAGAACTTTTTTTCCTAAACTCTTTTTGTGTTGTCTCTTCCAAATCTTACTTTAGGTATGATGTTAAACTGATTCATTGGATTAGTCTCGATCAAGCTAATTCTGGAGTGAATCGTCTTAGGATCTAGGAGTGACCATCATAGATTCTAGTTGTAACCTAAGAGTGATTCATTCTTCTAACCCTACTCTTGGTTGGAATCATTCTGTATGTTAGTCACGTTTGTGAATGTTTGCAAGAATCCTGTAAGGACCTCTAGCTAGTTTTGTAAATCAGAACAACCTTGGCACTTATCATAGATCATGTATGATGGAATCATAAAGATTTGACATTTTTGAACTCTGTGTGTAACTCACTATAGGCTCGAGAGACAAAGAGAAGATGTGTACGAACGAGATATACAACAAAAAGAAGGAAAATGATTGAATAAAGGAACTCTCAAACATTTGGCGATCTTAAATGTGTCGATATGAATGGTGACTCATTATTTCGATGACTTATTTCTTAGGACAGAAGAAGATTATGTAAACATTTACTCGAAACAATCTCA
The DNA here is from genome assembly GCF_001995035.1 of Momordica charantia. Next base: position 110,099 of record NW_019104880.1, on the reverse strand, counting down.
ATCAGCCCCTCTCACGGTAGAAGGACAGAATAGAAATTGGACAAGTAAGGAAATTCCTCATTGAGTTACGTACTTATGTAAAAATGAATAAGCCTCAATTTCAAGAAATAATATCTTTCTCCACGACACTCACCAATGAAGCGGAAGCCCTATTGAAAGACGGTATTGAAGAATACATGGAACGTTTTCTACTTCAAGACCAAGTATAAAAGAAAACTAGTATAAATAAATTTGGGTAAAATACACTTTTGGTCTCTGAGTTTGAGGATAGGTTTCAATTTTGTCCCTAAATTTCAGAATTGACCGTTTGATCCCCGGCCTTTAGAAAATAGTTTTAAAAGATCCCTTGGGTTAAACTTCCATTAGTTTCACTGACGGAATGCTGATGTGGCAGTGGTGAGTTTGATATTTTATAAAATTTATATTATTTTTAATTATATGGAATTTTTCAATCATTTTCCTTCTCATTTTTCTCTCCTTTTTTTCGTCTTTATCTCTCTTCCCCCTTCTTCTCCCTATTCGTTTTCCCTCCCTCAGTCTCTCGTTCTCTCTTTACAAAATATTTTTCCATGAAAACCAACTTCATAGATGTTTACTGCTTGAAAATCAACTTCCTTTCATTCTCCATTCTCTATACGATCTCTGAGCGTTCAATAATCAAACTATACTTGGAAACTTCTCTTTCATTCAACTTAGTCATCAATTTTTTAGGGCTTGTGAAGGGATAGGTTATCTTGGAAAAGATTTTAGGGTAGATGACGACAAATTAGCAGCGAATCATTTTGTCATTTTCTAAGTTAATATATGTGAGTGAAACAATACGAATTGAAACCAACTTAAAATTTATAAATAGAAGTCGTGGAATGATATTTTTGTAGAGAGTGGGAAAGATAGGGGGAGAGAAAACAATTCGGGAGAAGGAGGGGGAAGAGAGAGAAAGAGGAAAATAAGAGAGAGAAAGAGGGGAGGAAATTACTGAATAAAAAATCCATATAAATAAAAATAATATAAAATTCATAAAATATCCAACTCACCGTTGCCACGTCAACATTCTGCTAGTTCGCTAACGGAAATTTAACTTTAGGACATTTTAGAATTATTTTCTAAAGATCGGGAACCAAACTGTCACTTTTTGAAACTTAGAGACCAAATTGAAACCTATTCTCAAACTCAGGAACAAAAATGTATTTTACCCGATAAATTTTTTACTTTTTTATTTATTATAATTTTTAATTAAAAATTAAAATAAATTTTAGAATTTTAAAATATTATAACTTAAACACGAAATAATTTAATTCTTTTCATTTGTTAGGTATAATATATTTTTTTTAGATATACTAAACATAAATCTATAATCTATACCTATAATATATACTACGGATATGGAGAAACTTTTTTTTGGACAATATTACCCTTCCTTTTTTAAGTAATACTAAACATGTCCTTAGCTTATGCAAAGGTTTTGTTTTGATTTTTTTTTCTTTTTGCCGTTTGAAATTGTTTTCCAATTTAGTGGGTTGGTTATGCATTTAGTTTTGATTTGATTTTTTTTATTATTTTTTGTTTTTTGTTTTTTTTCTTTTTGCCTATTGAAATTCTATTCTAATTTGGTAGGTTTTGTTTTTATTTTTTTTGCCTTTTAAAATTTTATTTAAATTCTAATTAATTTTGCACAAGTGTCAAGAATGTAGAGTTTTTTCATAATTTAATAATATTTAATTATATAATATTAAAAAGTGGTAGAATTTTAAAAATTTTGCAACCTATTCTTTTATCAAAATTCTATATAAGAAGGCTCTCTTCACTTATTTTCAACAACATTGTAATTGTTTTTTTTTTTATAAAATACATTTTTAATCCATAAGTTTAGAGATAGATTTTTATTTAGTCCTAAATTTCAAAAAGTGACATTTTGGTCGTTCTGCTTCACCAAGTCTGGAATACTCCGCTCCCAGCCTTCTGTTCAATGACCATTGAAGCAAACCGGTCGGAGAAGTTATGAAACCCGCCGTTGTACTTGTCGCCTTCGAAATCTACATCGCCGCTGGGGCCCTCGTCGAAATTCAAAGCGTAACTTATGGGGTCGTATTGGAATTTACCAAGCTTGACGGCGACGGTCCGGTTCCGGTTGAAGCGGGGCGAATGAAGGTCTTCCATCTGGGGCCGGCAACGATCTCGGACCATTCACGGAGCTTC
>NW_019104880.1:71657-97408 GCF_001995035.1 Momordica charantia | reverse complement strand
CGTGATTATCGGGCGTAACCGTCGGTCCCGAGATCACCGGGTGTAACCGACGGTCCCGAGATTACCGGGTGTAACCGTCGCGAGATTAGCGGGACTACCACCCATAAGTAGAGGACCTCACCCCACGATCAGGTACGATGATTTCTGGCTTCGAACTAGACTTGGAATCCGACCTATACTGACTTGATCGTCGGAATGCTCACCTTTTTGTGCAGGTCCGCCCAAGTGGTCAGGTCGGTCCGGAGGCCGGGTTCGAGCTACAACCAGGAACACACTGTTGTGCAAATCTTTGCACAAACAAAGTGTATAAGATCGCATTCCAATTTTTTAGAGCATAATGTTCATATTTGGTATCCTTGAATATTGGTGAGAGGTAAATATATAGAATTCAATCTTTCTTATTTTTTCTTAATTTTTTTTATTTTTAAGTTTTATTAATCTATATCTATATCTATAATATATTTATATTAGTGCACATATAGAAGAATTTGTTTTAGCAATATTACCCTTCAATTTTTATTCAATACCATATATGCCCATAATTTATGTGTGGATTTTGTTTTGATTTCTTTTTTTTTTATATTTTTTTCTTTTGCCGTTTGAAATTCTATTTCAATTTTATGGGTTTGTTTTGATTTCTGATTTTCTTTTTCTTTTATATTTAAAACTATATCAATTTTTTATTCAATCCTGTTTGTACCCTTAATTTATTAGGTTAGCCTAAGTTTTGTTTTGATATTTTGTTTTTTTTAATATTTGTTCTGCTCTTTGAAATTCTATCTTAATTTCGTAGGTTCTGTTTTGATTTTCATATATATATATTAAAATAATTAATTCTAAAATCTCTCACCTTCCACTTTACGGACATAATTTAACTATAGTGGAGCAATGTCTTTTAATGTTGATCCATTAGTCCTTAAATCTCTGAAATTCGATTGGAGTACATGTGTTTTTTTTTTTTTGAAACATTTGAATCTAACCATTAATTCACTCATTTTTCTTTAATACCGAAACTTTGCTAGACTCATTTGAAATAAAAATTAAATTGATAAGACAAAACAATCAATAAATATAAACAATCAACTTTGATCTCTCAAGTGATCTTTCACCTCTTTCTCTTCTTTTCTTATTTCATTTCTAAATATAAGTATCCCCTCTTTCCTATATGCACTAAAAAAAATGTGTCTCGATCGGTAAAAAAAGGAAAAATAAAAATCATAGTAACTTTGTTTAGGCAATCTCAAACATTGGTGAGATATATATATATTTTTTAATTATATGCACATCGATTTTGTTCTTCCTTACGGACTATTATTCTTAATATGATTTTTAGTTAAATTATTCAATTATTTAAAATTTTTAAATATTATTTTTAGTTAAATTATGTTATCGAAACCTTAAAGTTTGATAAAATATTGATATTTTATGTCAAATTATAAATATGTAAATTAATTTTTATTTTTTAATTATATCATATTAATTAATAAATGTCCTTAATTATAATTAATAATATAATTTTAAAAAATTTTGGAAATTTAATTATTAATGTGGCCTTCTTCAACTTTTACAATGGTATAAATACCTCTTCGTTCAACTTTTTTCTACAAACAAAACTGTGTGTCTTCTCCTCCTATAAATGGATGTGATTAAAATATATATTTTATAATTAATTTTGTTGTTATTTTTGTTCTAAAAATACATGTAGGGTTAGAATTCTAATTATTCAATATAAATTGATAAGTTCACCATTAAATTTAATATTATAATTAAATAAATTGGAGATATCACGTGCGCTACACTCGTCAAAAGACTAGTATATAGAAATGTATTAAAGAAAGTATATAATATTTCTAAAAAATATAAATATATATCAATATTCAATTAAATGTAAATGCAATAATGCAATTAAGAAATTAATTAATCAAATAGTTAAACGTAGTGTATAAAATAGTTAAAATTAGATTATATTTAATTAATAATATATTTAGAATAGAATATCATAAATATCTGAATATTTATAATTTGAATCTCTTTCCAACTAATATCTTTCTTCAAATAAAAAAGAAAAAAAAATCTAATTATTAGTTTATTTATATAAGAATCTAAGAATATAGTTACAATTACGGTTAATATTTGTTGATGGCGAATTTTGGAGAGTTCCACGTGTCCTTCAGACGAGTGGCTCCGCCAAAAAGCAAATGAGCCTACAACCAGAAAACTCAACGTCGGTGCGGTGTCCTCCCTAATACACTTCAACGCTCAAGTTAGCAATCAGAGTACGAAATAGGAAAAGACATCTTTACGATTTCAGTGATAGATTTTTCAATCAGAGTAGAAAATAGGAAAAGACATCTTTAGGATTTCAGTGACAGATTTTTCAATCAGAATAGGAAATAGGAAAAGACATCTTTAGGATTTCAGTGATAGATTTTTCAATCAGAGTACGAAATAGGAAAGACATCTTTACGATTTCAGTGGCAAATTTTTCACATACCTGGCAAAGGCGAGGATCCTTCCTTATTATAGGTGTGGATGACCGACCAGGAAGGACGATGGTTGAGATGGTAAGGGTGCGCCGAGCTGTATGGCGCCTAACAGGGGAGTGTATGCCCCCGACAATCAGCGAGTGGCACCTCCGCCTGCAGGCCTGAAACCTGTTGTCTAAGGGTGCCAGGTCGCAGTGCTCGACGTGCATCTCATACAGCAGAGGTGGAGGTGTGCTCCCTTGTCCCTGCAGCTTACGGTGTATAACCGTTTGTGGTCCTGCACCTTGATGTTTCCTTCGTAGTCTAACGCGTGTCTTACTAGGTTTTACCCTCAACTGTTAGCCTTCTTTTGGGGTCGGGTTACCCTGAAAAAGGGAGCCAGGTTCAAAAGCGTTGAAGTAAAGTGGGTCACATGCGATCTGCATGGCAAGGTGCGTGTCGAAAATATCTTCTCGAATCAGGATGTAGGGCCCATGTTAACCAAAGTTGTGACGACCAGGCATCTGCTCGTACGATCACATTGATGAAGGAACACGTATCCGTCGCCATTTCGCAGGTCGTCATGTCCCTCATACGATGAGTGGAGCGATGGAGTCGGCGGTTGCGATTTCGAGTATCGTTGGGATTCGAAACGGTACATGAGGAGGCTTTAAATTTCTCGATGGGCGTGGTAACAACTCACCTTGCTTGCTCCAATCCTTGCCTTCTCGGTTTTCCTGAGTTTTCGTTCTCACCATGGCAGTCCGTAGTAATGTTCTGTTCATCGGCAACTGCCCTGTTGTGACTCATGTTTCGTCACTTGCGATGGAGCAAGACCTTCTAGACATCTGTGCAGCTTATCGCGTCCACGACTACGTCCTCATGCATCAGCTACAAGAGGATGAGAGGATCGACTCCCCTCCTCCTGGGTGGGTGAGTTTCTATCCCCATATGTTTTCCAATGGGGTGAGACTTCCGCTTTCACTATTCGTCGAGTCGTTCCTATCCTTTGCCCGGGTTGCACTGGCGCAGCTTACCCCCAATACATGGGGAATGATGATGGTGTTGGCCATCATGTGGCGGGAACATGACAACAGGGAAAAGATGACATTGGCCTGTTGACGGCTCTAACAATGTTGAAGTCGATCTTTGGCTTCCCAGGGTTCTACAGCCTAAGCTCCCGTCATGGGATAATCTTTAAGCCTCCTACCTCGAACATGGACTGGAAAGATTGCTGCCTATTAGTCGGTGGAAGGTGGCCGTCAAGCGATGAACCAATTTGCAACCATGTGCCCAACCGCTTTGGGGAAAACAGTGAGTATCCGGTTTCTTCCTTTCTCTTTTGCTTTTACTTATTTCCGACGTTCCCACAATTCCGATCCAGTTCTAACGTTGGGGCTTTTCCCTTTGCAGCACTACCAAGTGGGGTGGCACTCCCTTCTCTCAAATCATTGTCGGTGCTTCGGAAGATTCAAGATATTCCCCTTTCAGCAAGGACCTCGCATCGATTATTTCAGACGAGAAGTTAGAGCTTCATCACCTCATCGGAGACTTTGCTGGGTCTGTCCGAGGATTTGATGATTTTGCTAGTCAGGTCGGTCCATCGACTGGTCAGGCCAGTCTGAGGCTGTGAAGCGTGAACTCGACGGTTCAATCGCTTTCTCATGACGAGGTATCTCGTGCAAGCTTAATAAGGCCATTGTTGGTTTCTCCACTAGAATCAGTCGCTTGGCCTGCTCTAAAGTGCGGCAAGCCTCTCCTAGTGGGGGTTGTAGTGGCAGTAGTGCGGCTTCTACAAGTGCAGTTGTGATAATGCATCCTCCTATCCTTAGAATTGAGGCTGACGAGGGAAGTTCATCGGTCGAATTGCTAGACAACCCAGAGGAGGTGGTGCCCCCTCTCAAGCATCGCTGCTTATTCAGGTCAGACGCGACAGGTCGTTCAACAGTAGTTCGTGGCGAGGAACTCATCTCCCAGATGAAGGGTGTTAGGGTTGACTTTTTACTGTAGAACATGTATCGGTAGGCCTGTTTGACCACGATTTTGACCCCTTTCCCATCATTATTTGCCAAAATGGATTACATATTCATAAGGTAGAACATGCATAGAACATTTCTGCATAAAAGTCAAACTATGGTACTTTAGGAAAAATATGAGAAAAATGCGGTCAAAGTTGAAAGAAAATAATTGTTCTTTGTTTTGCAGGAATTGCGCTTGGCGCAATTTTGAAGAACAATTTTGCCAAAACGTGTGTTTTGATTAATGAGGGGCAAGAAGGACATTTTTCATGTGTTTGAATCAAAGTATAACCGTGAGTCTAAGTAAAATGGGAGTGGTTACGTGTATCTCAACTCATTTCCACCTAAAAAGGTGGGAAGTTCAACAACTCTAAGGGTCTATATAAGAAAGTCATTCCTCCAGCAGCAAATCATCCCTTCCAAGCTCGTTTTCAACTTCAATTCATTTCTCCTTCGTTGTAGAACTCGTTTTTAGGCTTTAGATTCAAGTTTTAGTTGTTATTTCCTTGTATTTTCATACTATTGCTTACCGTATTGCTTTTAATTCAAGTTCTATCTTTTGTTCTGCATTTATTTTGTTCTTCTTAAGTTCTTTAGCGAGTTTACACTTCCCTCACCTCGAGAAAGAAGAGGGTCAAGCTAGAACTCATTATACGACTCTTTTATTCGTTTTAATTCAATGAAAAACACTCCCTTTATGTTTCGTGTATTTTCTTTCCTTTAAAAATGTTCTAAATTAGTTATCAACCTCTTTGTGGAATGCCTTAGTCAAAATGATTTGATTTTCAACACGCTCGGGATTTGTCAAGAATTGCGTCTGGCACTTTTTTGGGTTGGTTTCTAAAAACTTCTCTTTACGTCTTTTTTCCATTTGACCAATGGGAACTTGATTTATACACTAAAGCCCAACTTTCGTTAGGTAAAATATTAGGAAACCAATATGGGATGTGACTTAGACATAAGCGCATAAAATATGGTTCTAGACATAGGCCCTCTGACCTATAATGCATGTGAGTTGATAATTATTCTCTAGGATTGTAATCACACATGGACATATGATTGTAGGTTTCCCTAGCCTCTACAACAACCAAAGCGGTAGTGAAAGAGTAGAACTCAGTTTCCCAAGAAAAGCTAGGATTGTGTATTTTCCATGTTTTACATCAAAACTAAGGTAGAAAACAAAGAGGTTGAGTTTTATTAAATTACTTGATAGTTAAAACCTCCACCAACAACATTTCATCACATTTTTCTTCCTAAATCACAATTGCAAATTCGAACCATTTCATGACATTACTTGAGTTTGAAAAGCAACAAGTCCTTGAAGATTCGACCTTGAATTACTTCCGAGTATTACTTGTGACCGTGTGCATTTGCACGACTCTCTGATCTTTTTGAAGGTAGAGAAAGTCCCAACAAAGGGCGTTGCGGAGCCGTCCACAAGCAACACCGTTTCCTTCTATCCTCTTCCTCCAATGGGAATGGATGGTGTGGAGGAGTACAATCCTGGCTCTCTGCGACATGGGGGGTTCGAATGGAGACAAAGGCTAAGGCAAGTCGGGTTAGCCGTGGACGACTATGTTAAAATTATTTGTTTGTATAAAGTTTCCTTATTTTTTAAATTAGGCCCATTCTATTAAAAGATTTATAAGTTTCATTAAACTCTATTCACCCCCTGGATCAAACTTTATCTCAATACTATTTGTCTTGTTAATTTTTGAAAATTTATTTTTGAAAAGCTTAATTGCTAGAGCTATGACAACTTTAGATTTTCTTGAAAGTTATTGCATTGATAAACCTTCATTCTTTGATGGTAGAAAATATGATATTTGGAGACATCGTATGAAAACATTCTTGTTATCTACTGATTTTGATATATCGTATGTTTGTGAGAATGATTTATCAAAATTAAAATTGAGTGATGAAATTCTTTCTTTTAATACTCAAGTTATAAATATCATTTTTTTTAGGCAAAGTTATAAATATCATATGTTGTGCTTTAGATAGAAAAATATTTCACATTTTACATAAATATATGATATTTGGAATTTTTTGATAATATGTTTAGTGTTGAAAATTCTCCTTGTACTTCTAATGATTTATTGGATTTGAAAGATAATTATAATTCTCAAAATCAAGAAAAGTGTCATGAGGTGGAAAAAGAAAAATTTAATGGATTCTCCTTGTGCTTGATGGCTCATTCGAATGATGGGTTCGATCTCGAAAACGATGAGGATGATGTAAATCACAAATCTCCTTCATATGATGAATTATATAATGCATTTGAAAGCATGCAATGTGATTTTGAAAAAATTAGCTCTAAATATGTTAAACTATCAATGAACTATAAGTCATGTCCATACAGAATAGATCTTTGATAGATGAAAATGCTTATTTGAAAAATAGAGCTACTAATAATGTGTTGCATGATAATTGTTGTGATGAAAAATATGCTTTGAATAGTGAGAGAATTAAATTTCTTGATAAAGAAAATGTTGAAATTTTATCATTCGAATTAAAAATTGTATTAAATGATTCTAGAAATAAAAAATGAGAAAATTGAATCTCTTTCTTTGGAGTTAAAAGATAAAATTACTAGTTTGAAAAGTAGAATTATTATTTTAGAAATTAGCAATACATCTTTGGAAAAATAGAATATTTCTTTCATTGACAAAATTAAATTTCTTGAGTTTAATGTTCATGAGAAAAATGATCTTTTGCATGTGTTTAAAGAAAAAGAAATTGGCTATAGGTGCACGAAGGTTAGATAAGATTATAGACATGAATAAACCTTTTAATGATAAAAAGGGATTAAGATATGTGGATAAAAATTCTACTTCTTCTAGCCATAAGACTACTTTTGTTAAAGCTACCCCTTCTATACCTAAAGATGTTTTACCCAATATATCTAACCTGGTTGAATCTAAATAGGTGCTAAAGCATGAAAAATCTAGAAATGTGCATGGAAATTCAAAGTTTGTGCCTAGACAATTTCATGCTAGATCAAAATTAGACCATAATGTGAAATTTGTGAATAAGTACGAGGAAATGATAAAAATATCATGCAAATTTGAACTTTGTTCCTAAATATGCTCGTACTAGCATAAATTATTTGTATAATGCTAAATTTGTATCTAAGCATGTTCATAAGACATCCAAATCACATTGTATGCATAATGCTAAATTTGTGCCTACATGTCATTATTGTGGAGTTAAATGTCATATTAGACCAAATTGAATGAAGAATTTCTATGACAAAAGTATTGTGTCAAATATTGTTAGAGAGAAATTCTTACCTAATGTTGTATGTCATTCTTGTGGTTGAATACTAAAAATGTTGAAATAAATTTGAAATGAGTTCCAAAATTTATGAAGGACCAAAGAAATGGGTACCAAAATCTTTTGGTTGAGCTTTCTTTTTGACGTATGATTTGAAGGAAGCAAATGGTTGTTTGGACTTAAAATTGAAATACAACAAAGGAAAACGACACATTCGGTATCTTTTTTTTTTTTTTTGTTGATATTATATTATATTGTATAACTTTTTGTTCTAATAAAAATGTAGAATAAATTTTTAAATCCAATCATGTGTCTTTTCACAAATTTTATCTTATTTTTTTCCTTCCAAACTTAGATTTTTTATATTCACTCTAAAGGATAACTTTTTATCGCCCGTGATAAAGCGAGAAAGGCGACATTTTCTCTAAAGAAATAGGTGAGATAGAGAAATGCGTTTTCAAAGAGAACGATACAGAAAGAGAAGAGACTTTATTTCTACGAAAAAAGACTTTCTTCCTTAGTAATTTTTAACTATGCTTACGAAAAGTGCATAGGTTTCATGTGAGGGATTGACATTTTTCAACTAACACTAGTAGAAAAGTGATCTTCCATGACAGTTGTGAACTGTAAAAAAGTTTGGAGGAAAAAAAACTGTCATAAATGATGGGGTGCGTTTTTTGCGGGAAAAAAACGCTATTTGTAAGTTTTATGACAGTTAAAAACTGTCACTAAAACCAAATTGTCAATCACAGTGAAAAACTGTCATGAAATGGTGGAAGCACGATTTTTTGGAGAGAAAAAACGGCAATTTACGAAAATTTTCATGCTTTATGACATTTTATAATTGTCAAGAAAAATAAAAAAAAATTCACGTATTCCATGACAGTTACCTAGACCATCTTGAGAATATATGACATACAAAAAGTGTCATAAATGATTTTGAGCGCATTAAATTTTCGTCGAAAAAACTGCAGCTTTATGGACAATATTAATTATTTCAGGATTGTCCGGTCGCATCGGGTATAGATTTACGTTTTTCTTGACGTTTATCAGCAGTCGTTAAAAAATATTTCATGTCAATTTTGAACTGTCGTTAAAAAACATTTCACGACAATTATAAACTGTGTTAAAAATTATTTCGTGACATTTATACACCGCCGTCATTAAGTTTTTATTGACAGGAGAATAAAATCTTTCATTGTTTTAGTGACACTTATAAAACGTAATTGAATGAGTTTCTATGACATTTATTAATTGTGATGGAAGATCTATTCGTGACAAAGTACCATTGTAGTTGTAAATATATTACTGACAATTTTTCAAAATTGTCATGTTCTCTCTCTTGATGCCTTAATAGATGACAATTAGATAACTGTCATATATTATGTTAATGACAATTTTTAACTGTCACTAACGCTCAAATTTCTACCTAGTGTAAAAGGTGTTGATGGAAAGCTTCAAAATTATTGATATTAATAAAGTTATTTAAAAGTATTCTTTAAAATTAGTCAATTTATAAATATTTGACTCAAGTTAAGATTTGAGTGACGACGGCTTTCTAAGCCATTATTCCAAAATTAAATTTTTTTTTAAGTTAAATAATCTATTAGGCCCGAATATTTAAAATGAGAGCAAATATTAGAACACATGGAAAACAATAATTACTATGTTATAGTCTAATGATTACAATTAATCAACATCTAAATTAATTTAACATATGGACTACAATTATTAAAGTTTATAAATGATTAATAAGTTTTTTTAAATGTAATACTTATAAATATTCGTTTGAAAAATGGTATATTCAAAAAAAAATTAGATAATCATATTACTCATCATATGAATTATTAAAAAAATTATTTCTCTTCCTCCCCCATTGATTTCAAGTGTATTTAGGAGTTAATTTCACCTCGCATTGTCGAAATCATGAAAAAATTTAAAATCATTTTAAATTGATTTTTCAATTGGCATTAGATGGTGATTTTGAAAAATGATTTTTGTTTTTTAACATTTTAGAGAATGGAAGCTGAACTACCTTTTGGTTCTCCCCGAAAACAACTTCCGTTTTTTGAACCCATTTTAATAAAATTAATAAAAGAATTTGAAAAAAAAATAAAAAAATTAAAAAGAATCTTTTTATAATTCTAAGAGTTTTAAAAGAACTAACAAACTTGTTTCTAAATATCTCAAAAGAAACAAAAAATGGGTCATCAAAAACATTTTATTTATAAAACAAACAATAAAAGAACTTTCACAAAAGAAACCCAATTCTAGTATTTGAATTGAAAGAAATATATGAATGAAGCTAAAAAAGAAAAAAATTCGATAATAAGTAATTGAACGATCCACGGCTCATCCATTCAAATTCTATCTATGGATTGAGAGAAAAAAAATGAAAGATCTGACTGCTAGAACAAACACAATACTRAAAAAAATTGAAAAAATAAGAAAAGACACGAAAAAAGAGTTTATAAACCAAAAATCAATTATACTTAGAATCTCTTTTTTTCAAAATCACACATTCTACTGTCCCTTCCAAATACACCCTCGGCAACATGCACATAATTCATACATGAAAGCCATCGGAGACAAATCCAGTAGGCAAATCATTGGCCTCCATCAAGGTAATGACCAAAACGCTGCGTTTTGGCTGTTCAAAAGATGAAACTCTGCATCTCTGTAGAATATGAACAAGTGAAGACTCTTTTCCATCTGCATCTCTGTACAATATGAACATGTTTATGCTTAAAGAATGACTGAAAAAACATACCCTTTCTCCTTTCACACACCATATTTCACCTTAGAGAAGTGCCGGGTTACGATACTGGTTGCGTAGTTAACCTCGGAAACACCATGCTCATTAAGAAGTCTCAAACCACACAACAATTCAGAAACATGAGCAGGCAGGCTACCAAAATAAATCCAAAATGACTAGTTGAAGCCTCCCTAAATGCAATGAAAATCAATCACTAATTCACATCCATGAAAAATATGTGTTCATGAGGAAATAGGAATGACTTAAAACTAGATCTTCCAAGAATAGGCATTACAGAGTGGGATAAGCCACATTCCTACTGCTTTCATTTAACCTTTTTTCTGGGTTAAATGCCGTAATTTCTCATTGTTGCTTCTGAATATTGTCAAAATGTTGCAGAATTATATTAAAAGGAAGACTAATTGAATTTATTTGCACTATATTGAAAAATGAATTAGCCAAGTGTTTTAACTATGTTGCAATTCGTCAAGATATACACGACTCAAAATTACCTACAAATATATCCAGTATATAATCGTTCAGACTGCGCGCTTCCTCTTTGATCGCTTGCTTCTCTTTTGTCGATTATAGGCTGGGATGTCTTTATCTGCACTTGATGCATATGCCTCTTCCAGACTGTTCTCACCCTGTTAAACACTTCAAATTAGTTTTTGATAAAAGTCAAATCAATCCGAATGAAGATGTATATGCCAGTCAGCCATCAGTTCACCAAAAAGTTAATAATTAAGTCATACTATGGAGTGACCAATAATCTTCCTCTAATCCAGAACTAAATAAAAATAAGTAAATAGATGAAAAAGAGAAGCCGGGTAAGAAGCTAAAATTCATATAGTTTCATATACTGTAATCTGTCGAGCCAATTTACCAAGAGAACCAAACTAACATCTTATTTTACTCTTGTAATTGTTTATGGAATTTTTTTTTTGTTGACTCTTTTTGGTTGACTTTTTAATTATGGTTGACTTGGACTTTATTGAGTTTCATTTTGTAAGGGCTTTTAAGCCCACTCCTCTCCGTAACCCTTAAAAACTTTATTTTAAGTTGTTTTAGGTAGTTTCAAGTAAGCTTTATTAGGTTAATATTGTTGTAGCTTTACTTAAGTATTTTTAGATTTTCATGGCTAACCACGAGCCAACTTTTCTTGCATTTGTAATCTAGATTTTTCTTCTCTCTTTTTTCTTTTTTTACAAGAAACCTGGGAGATAACCTAGAATGATTGATGATGAATAAGTATAAAATTGAGCGCTCCTCTCCACCTTTGTGAGCTACAATGAACCGGGAGTCTAGACCGAAGTAGTCATCAAACCTCCCCCGACCCAGCATTGTATACTTTCTTTCAATCAAGTTTTCTTGTACTCGATGTCTATAATGCTTGTTTTAGAGATGTTTTCAATTGTTTTCTCTCTCACGTTTTATAAACCCATTCTCTCAAAATATGAGCGGAGGCTAAACCATTGGCTAAGATTGTCTAAGATTGTCCACAACTTACAATTTTTCTCAACTCACTTGCTTGTTTGCGCTAAAGCAATTGTGGCATAATCGCCTGGTCTGTTCGAAGAAGTGCGATTGTGACAAGTGGTATCAAAGCTTTTTTTTTTTTTTTTAATAGGAAACTGCACTTTTCATTAAGAAAAATGAAAAAGAAAACAAAAAAATGGGCACACAAAAACAAGAGCCCGGCAAGGGGAAGCCCTAGCTAAAGAAGGGCTTCCAATCCAAAAGAATGTACCTAACTGATAAATACAAAACAATTTCGAGATAGAGCCCCATAAAGAAACATTAAATTTCACAAGCTCCTAGACTGCCTATCTTTCTCCAACCCCCCAAAAAAATCTATTGTTCCTTTCCAACCAAATTCCCCACAAGATTGTGAAGAAACAAGCTTGCCACAAAAACCTCCCTTTCTCACGAAAAGGAGAAGCCGATAGCACTTCCTCCACCATAGCCCCCAATCTCTATGTCGGTCTCAAGAAACTTCAAAAATCTCAAAGAACCGACTCCAAATCTTTTGGGCAAAATTGTAATGGCATAACATGTGATCAAGACTCCTATAGAGTCTTGTTTGCAAAGAACACACTATTGTGTACCCAAACAGGAAGAAGAATGTTTCTGGATACGATCCAGGGTATTGATTCTCCCAAGCGAGGCAAACACAGGGGCAGCCGGGGAAGGATCAAAGGAGCACAAGATTTTAAAGAAGGAACTGCAAGAGAAACCCCTAGAAAGAGTAGGGGCCCAAACACGGATATCATTCCTATCCCGAGAGAAATGAACATCAGAGAGGAGATGGAGCAACTCACCCGCTTCCCGAGACTCTCAACCTAAGGAAATAGACCACCCGCTCCCCAAAGCCTAGCACTGAAGCCACTAAATGCAAGTAGTATCAACGCTCAGTTAGCTCCTCAACCTAATAAAAGACCAGAACCATGTTGACAACAAAGTAATTGAGCAAGTCGCATGTCGATTGACTAGTTCCGATTGAAGAATAGCTGATATATCTGAGGGAAGTCTCTGATACTCTTTGTCTACTGTAGACGCGAGTTGATGAGTTCTCCGACAAGGTTGGAGAAATAGATGTTGTGAACACTCGAGTAGATGGGCTACCTAAACAAGAACTAGATGCGAGGGTTGACGCCCTAGAAAGTAAAGTTACACGTCCTAGTCTCCACAAACCCAACCAGGCAAATTCAAATATGCATGGGCCATGGGGTTCAACAAGTTCAAGGTTCCAGAGCCCAAACCCTTGAATGGCAATCGAGATACGAAAGATCTCGAGAACTTCATCTTCGATGTTGAGCAATACTTCCAAACTGTTGGGACGACCTCAAAAGAAACAAAAGTGACCTTTAGCCACCATACATCTTATCAACAATGCAAAGCTGTGGTGGAAATCTAAGGTCAATGATGCCCATAATGGGCTAGGTACAATCAACACATGGGACAATCTTAAGAAGGAACTGAGGGCTCAGTTATTCCTTGAAAATGTCGAATACATTCCTAGAAGGAAATTGCGTGAACTTAGACATACTGGAACCATTCAGGATTATATGAAACAATTCTCTCCTGTGATGCTTGATATATGTGACATGTCAGATAAGTACAAGGTATTCATTTTTGTTGAAGGACTGAAACAATCGGCTAGGACAAATTAATCAAGAAGAAGGTTTAAGACCCTTGCACCTACCTTAGCCACTGCGGAATGACTGCTAAATTATAGCGGTGAGCCATTTCAACCACAGAAGAATGCTCCGACTCCCATGGTGGAGAATAAGACGTTCAAACGTAATGCCCCAAAGAGTGGGGGAGTGAAGAAGAGGCCACAGGGCCCAAATGTCGGTCTTACCTCGAGGACCGTACCAACATAACCCCAATGCTTAGAGACTGATATCCTGTTTCTTATGTAAAACCTCTCACCAGGTAACCGAGTGTTCTCATCAAACTGCCCTTACCGCCCTTCAAGCATCTATTCAATCATGTAATGAGCAAGAAACTGAAGTTGAGTGCGAGAAGGAGGAAGATGGAGAACACCCAAGATGGAGTACATCCAGTTCGGCGTTTCTGAGGTCATTCAATTGGACATCTTTTAGGTTCTGTTCTAGTCCTTTTTCGAGGCAATTTTGGTGAAGTACTTCAAGATAACTCTTTGATCCCTGAACTATTTTCTTTTACAATATGAGTGATTCTGGCTTAGGAGACTATGTAGCCGTTGGCCCTTCAGAGCCCTATTATGCAGAATTCACATTTGAGTCTTTAGAATATTTTGACCCAGACAATGTTTCCATCTCATTTACCTTTTCTAGACATAGGGACCTCGGAGGTGGGGGGCGACGCTAGGGAATGTTCTTTTGCTGATGCTGTGGCAGAAAGAGTAGCGACTGGGTTAACGGGCAATGAATTTTCGAGTAGGACACTTGAAGAGCCCGATAGTGTGTTTTTGAGTTGTGCTCGTATCACCGCAGTATTAGAGCGGGTGGACATTGTTGATGTGAGACTAGATGGGATCGACGTGAATAGTTCAGAAATAGATGCCACTGTTGTTGTTTTTGAGACATAGAACCCCTTGATGTCGGTACCGGGATGATCCTTATCTGCTGGACCTGCTGACATTCGTTCTACGGTCAATCAAAAGATCCTAGATTTTTATCGATTTACTTATGAGATTCTGAAGAGTATTGCTATGCGAGTACCAGGAGATGAGCGGATTACTAACCTGCCACCGGAAGAAACGACCTTATATACTGCTATGTTTTCCCATGGCCTGCATCTTCCTCTCCATCCTTGTGCACAACAACAATTTTTGAGTGACATTGGTCTGGCTCCCGCCCAACTGGTCCCTAATGGGTGGGATATGCTGGTTGCGTGTTTCATAGCCTGGCAGTATGGTGGCGGTGGCGTCTGACAATTGAGACTTCTGCAATTCTACACACATTTAATTTAAAGGTCGTTCCTCCAAGGAGAAATCTATACTTTTATCTAGCGAAAAAGAAGAAGAAGAAGCCTCCAGAAGTACCAAACGATATCGAGAGTAGTTGTGTGGCTTCTGGGAAGCGGAAGGCTCCAAGTAAGGCTTCTCGTCGCCACGACAGGTAGAAAGTCACCATTTCTAGTTCTAATAAAAAATGGAAACATGAATGGTTTTTTATTAACTGGGATTGGCTTTCCACTAGGAGAGGCCTTTTTAATATTCCGGCTAAGTTCAGGGCTCCAGGTAGGTATTTAATTTTTACTATCCTGTTTTCATTAGCTCGGTCGACATCTTAAAATTATTGTTAACTTGCTTCTCTCTTTCTTGTAGTTGTTTGGCTTCAGTTAGTATTTATGGTGAACGTTCCTACGTCACGGCACATTTAGAGAGAGGTTTGACTGACATGAGAAAGAAGGAAAACTTACTTCCAAGGGTAACTTACATAGATACGGTCTATCAGATCTAATCTGTCCACTTTCAGGGCTACAGAGCGAACTTACTGGTGAGCCCCCCCTTCTCAACGACTCCGATGATTCCACTTCAGGTAAGTTCTTGTTGTGACTTTTACCTGCTTCTTGTTTTACGGCTCAAGCTCTTACAACCCCTTTTCCTGTTGTTAGATTCTTCCGAGTCCTTTGAAGATCAGGCTGAGATGAATCTTTTTTAGCGCCTCCGTTCTAACAAGAGGCTTGTTTTGGAGAGGGGGCTTCAAGTTCGATCCCACCAGCCCAACGACGTCGAGGGCAGAGACGTCTGATCTGCCCCGACCTGCTAGGGTCGCTCCCACTACCACCATTCATCCCCCTCCTTTTTCTGCTCAGCCTTCGCTCCCAGGTTCTGCACCTGTGGTGCCTGGACCACCTCTTCCTCTGATTCTCGAGTCTCCTCATCCCGAGAGATCCTCGTCTTCCCTACAAAGCCTTGTCTTTGGTTTTTGGGGCCTTACCAAGCCCCTGTGTTGCTAGAGGATATTGACAAGGTCGGGTAACGTACTCAGGAGGGGATGCAGAGCATGATCCTCCCTGGCGTATTTACTGCAGGTGACCCAGAACGAGATTTCTGTTAGGATCTATACGAGATGAGCAGAATGAGTTCGCTCTCCTTTTTCTTCCTCCTTTCTTTTTTTCTTTTTATTTTATTAACAACTGCTTGTTTTTAGTCAGCTTGTTGCTCATTTGGATCAGTCTATAGGTATTCAGAGCGAGACTCAGAATGAGGTTCTAGGGAAGGCTGGAGCGTAGGAGTAGTTCAATAGGCTTTTTCTTGTTCCTTTTATTTGTATGCATTTTTTTTATAGAGACATGTTTCTCGAGACTTTTGTCGGTCTAACTGCATACTTTTTTATTTGCTTATGATCGTACATTTCGTGTTATGGATAATATTTCTTGAGATGTTCTACATTCCATAGATGCTTTAGCTGTTTTCCTTCAAGATTTTCTAAGTAGTATGTACCGAGTCGCGCAACTCGAGTAATGCGATAAGGGCCTTCCCATGCATGGCTGAGTACTCCGTCGGTAATGTCTTTGGTTCCTTGTGCCACTTTACGTAGCACCAGATCACCTTATTGGAACATTCGCGATCGGACATTGGTGTTGTAGTATCGTGAAATGCGTTGTTTTTGGACGCTGATGAGAGCCTCTCGGAGTTCATCCAAAAGATCTAAATGAACTCTGAGTCTTTCATCGTTGGTGACAAGGTCATACTCCCTTATCCTTAAGGAGGGAAGGCCTATCTCCACACGGATGACTGCTTCTGTGCCGAAGGCTAAAGAGAAAGGAGTTTCTCTCGTAGTTGTTTTGGCAGTGGTTCGATAGGACCATAGTCCGCTAGGTAATTCTTCGGCCCAACCTCCTTTTAAAGACTCTATACGGGTGTTTAGGTAATGTTTGATGATTTTATTCACTACCTCCACTTGTCCATGGGCTGTGGGTGTGCCTAATAGCTAGGATAGACCGTATCGACGTAAGTTACCCTCAGTAAGTAAGTTTTCCTTTTTTCCCACAACGGTCAAACCTCTCTCTAAGCATGTCACGACGTAGGAACATTCGCCATGAATACCAACTGAAACCAGACGACCACAAGAAAGTGAGAAACAAGTTAACAATAATATTAAGACGTCGGCCGAGCTAAAGAAAACGGGACAGTAAAAATTAAATACCTATCCGGAGGCCTGAACTCGGCCGGAATATTATTAAGGTCTCCCCTAGTGCAAAACCAATCCCCGCTAATAAAAAACCATTCATGTTTCCATTTTTTATTAGAACAAGAAATGGTGACTTTCTGTCTGTCGCGGCGACAGGAAGCCTTACTTGGAGCCTTTCGTTTCCCAAAAGCCACACAATTACTCTCGGTACTCTCCGATACTTCTAGAGGCTTCTTCTCCTTCTTGTTTGCCAGATAAAAATACAGATTTCTCTTGGGAGGAACAACCTTTAAATCAAATGTGTGTAGAATTGCAAAAGTCTCGACAGTCAGACCTCCACCACCACTATACTGTCAGGCCATGAAACACGCAAACAGCATATCCCACCCATTAGGGACCAGTTGGGCGGGAGCTAGACCAACGTCACTCAAAAATTGTTGCGCACAAGGATGGAGAGGAAGATGCAGGCCATGGGAAAACATAGAAGTATATAAGGTCCACGTACTATCATAGCTAGGATAGAGCCCAGTTGAACCTAAAGGAACATCTGAGAAAGGGCTTATGTTCGTGGATGGGGTGATCAATGCTAAACCTGCTAAGAGCACTATGGTTGACTCTGGTGCAACCCATAACTTCATATCCGAGCAGGAAGCCCACCATTTGGAATTGATTATTGAGAAAGACACCGGCAAGATGAAGACCGTCAACTCCAAAGCTTTACACATTGTACAAGTTTCCAAGCGATGGGCTTTGAAATTAGGGATGTGGATGGGGACTTTTGATTTAGTAGTGGTCCACATGGATGATTTTGAAATTATACTTGGAATGGAATTCCTTATCGAGGAGACCTTCTTGGAAAAATTTAAATGGAAAGAAACAACAGAATTTTTCATAACCATCATAGAATAGTTTAGAACCTTCTTTAATATATTCTTTTTTAATTGACACCCATTGGAATATTTTTTTGTAAGCCCAATTGGTTTTGGGTGGGCTGACACTTGTCACCTTTCTTTTGTAAGCTTTCTTCCTTTTAAATGAAAGTGTATCACAGTTTCCTACCAAAAAAGATACTCTCCTTTAGGAGTATCAGCAGGCGCCTAGGAATTCAACAATGCAGTTGAGTAGGTAATCTTTATTAACAGCTAACACATACTCAGCTTTAAGTATTTGACAATTTATAGCAAAATAAATTAGTGATCGGGTGATATACTTGCCCAGGGAGATTAGAGAGTTCCCCTTCTCTCCCAGTTCTCAGCAGAGAAAGCCGAAACAAACTGTCCTCAAACAATTAAACCTTCCCCCGTGGGCCCAGTAACAAAATTACCTGTGGGCCCCACTCCTATTACGTAATACCACCTCTCACAAACTCCTAAGCTTACGCTCATACACTATAGTGATTTGGGTCCTACCATAGGGATTATCACCATAACTGAACCAAATCAGTTAACTTGGTGCACTGGAACCCCACTATGAACATCATTTGATAGACTCTAAAACAACGTTAGTCAAAAATTTCACATAATCACTTAGTCCATACCCTGACAAAATAGAAGTTGTTCCTGTCAGTGTTTTGAAAAACACACCAAAATAGCCCATGTAAGACCCCTTGCTTCTCACCCTCGCTCTCACTGAGCTGTGCGGTTATAAAGACATTAGAAGAATCTGTTCCAAACTTTCATCTCTAAAAAATTTCTTAAAAAGATTTCTTATTTTTTTCATTATAATAATACTATATTCTTTTAGATAGTATTATGAATAATACTATATTTATAAAAAGTTTGTTTAGATCTCGTTTGATAACCATTTTGGTTTTGGTTTTCTATTTTTGAAATTATAGCTTTATACACTATTTCCACCAGTTCCTTCTCTTTCTTATCTACTTTTCGAAAATGGGTTCAATGTCTAAAATCCAAATTGTAAAAGCTAAAAAAAAAAAAAAGTAGTTTTTAAAAACTTGCTTTAATTTTCAAAATTTGGCTAAGAATTCAAGTTCGTTGGTAAGAAAGGTGAAAAATAAACCAAAAAAAAAACCAAAGAAATTGAGAGGAAGTAGGCATAATCTTCAAAAAAAAGTCGTTATCAAACAAGCCTAGTGCCTCAGATAGCTATCATGCTGTAATGCACCTGCTGCTCTAAAAAACACTAGTTCCTGTACTGCAACAGTATTTAATTTTCAGAAAATCAACTATCTCTACCCAGAACATTTCAGAAGTGACATTATACCAAACAAAAGAGAGCTAATTGTTCTGCAGTGATAGTAAAGTAATTCCATTTGGAATTATAGTTTCAACTAAAAAAACATTCAACATCGAGTTCTACCTTCTCTGTTGTCTCCCCGTCATACCCATCCTCATTATCGGACTCAGAAGTCAGAGTTCGAATCTCTTCTGATTGAGCAGCCTTGCTTAACTTATTCTTTTTCTCTTCTTCCCTTAACTGTCTAAACCTGTTTTTAACATTTTTGGTCATTAAAGGAAGTTAAAAAGCATGTCTATAAGCCTCTTTCGGGTAAAAATTACCTATCACCCGTAGGTCCTGATTCAGACATTCGTTTTGCACGTCCTGCTGTTATAATTCCAGCACCATCTTCACTTACAACAGGCTTCGCACCTCCTAATTTGCGTAACCATACTTGCTGAGCTGTGCTGAGGACATTGTTTATGAACCTATGAACATATGACATGATTTATTAGTTAATGTGAACCATTTTGTCTAAGAATAATATATGTAATATAAGTAAAAAAGAAAACATAGGCACTTGTGATGTCTCAGCTAATACATGTCAATAAGAACACAACAGACGGAGATGTATGGAAACAATTAAAAGACAAGGGTCATAAGAAACCAACCAGTAAATTGATAATCCCGATGGAACAGATAAAGAGAAGTAACCAATCATGAGGGGAAGAAACTTGAAAATAAGGAGCGTGTTCTTTTGTGCTGGATCATCAGTCTGAATAAAGGAAACCATATTCAGAATGCTTAAAGAGAAAGTTGAAATTGATCAATTAAACATAAGATAAACTTCATATATACTTTCACCTGGGGAGGCTTCATGAGTTCCATCGATACATACTGAGAAATGACAAGGAGAACAGGTAATACAAGGTATGCTGCAGTGTCAGACCAACCCAATGGTGGATGCCCATCCTGAAAATAAATAATTACAAAACTGAGGTTGGATTTTCTTTATTTTTATTAGTATTTTTTTATTTTTATCTTTAATTTCAATTTTCTTTTTCTGGAAATGACCAACTGAAGCAAAGTACTTTCAGTATAGATTTTAAAGCTACTAAAGAGTGGTGAAAAGTCTATATGAATTCATTGATCTTCACTATCATTGTCCTCCCCCCCTCCCCACTACAAAAGGAGTGTATTCTTTTGTGCTGGATCACATAAGGTAAACTGTAGGAAGAGGAAAAAAAGAAAAAAAAAAAATATATGAGAACTTAGGTTGAACTTTATTTGTCATTATTGTTATTATTGTTGTTTAGTGGAAGAGATCAATATTATTGAACAGAAGTGCTTTAAGTATAGATAAAGTTTAAATGAAATAATTCATCTTGTTAACATTTTTCTCTCTCGTGGCTGAAGCTTTTAAGATAAAGTAAAATATACATAACTTTAGAAGTCATACGGCTGAAGGTAAACTCTACAAACATTCGAGAGCCTTAAAGGGAGAAGAAAGAATGAAATAAGGACCCAGCATGAAAATCATTGATGTATATGTCTGTGTCAATAATTCAATTATGGATATATTAATGAATACTCTGATAATGATAGATATTTCAAAAAAATAAAACATTGTATTATATTAGTGACACAATAATACAGACAAGAAGCCCACTGTGAGACATTAATATGACTAACGACCAAACACCTCTAAAGACTAAAGCAATCCCAAATGACTCCAAAAGAGCATTCCCAAATTGAAAGCACAAATTGGCATCTTCAAAAGGTATGCTCCAAATCCTAAAACACATTCTTACCCAGAATGCACTACTATAGCTCCAGCAATATGTGTAAAAATTTTAACCTTCTTGGAAATTCTAGCCTAAAGAGAGACTAAAAGGAAGGGGTCATAAAAAAAAAAGACAGAGGAAATACCTAAGCTATGAAAAGAACCTGAGAAGGATTGGGATCCAAAAACGAATGTCCCTGGTCCCTTGCCGAAAGTGAAAATCAGCCCGAAAAGAAAGTAAAGCTTACACATCAGAATGTTTCCCTATCCAAGAGGATAGAAAATCCCAAAGTTAAACGAGGTAGAATTGTCCAAAGAAGAAAGAATAGCATCTAGAGCACAATCTTAAAGAGGAAAGATGATGAAGATAAGGAAATGAAATACACAAGTGATTATCACCCAACCAACAATCCCCTTCCTACCAAAAGTAAGTATTCCAGACATCTCTAACAAAAAACTTCAAAAAACTTGAAAAGAAAGGAAAACATGAAGTGATAGCTGTATGGGGTTCCTGAATGTGCCTTTAGCCCCACAAACTGAGAGCCACACAAAAAGGTGAAGGCCATTCTTGCTTGCAATAATTGTACGCAAAAAGCAACATTCTTCTCCAAAGAGAAACGTCATTGTATTGCATTATCATAATGATGATGAAGAAGGAGTGATAAGCCCTCAATAATACACACTTACAAAATATTACAGGTTAGAGACATCATGGTGAAAGGGCCAAGGTTGTTAGAGCTAGGTACAACTATGGTTAGAGCAAAGGGTATATTCTGTCAGCAGAATGTGAGGTGTGCAGGGATAAGAAACTGCAGGGGGAATTAAATTGTATTGCAGGGGCACAGAGGTAGCTAACGATTGAGTAACAGCAAATCCAACTTAGATTGGATTGTTCGAGAGATTGGTAGGCTCTTGAACACTTTTTCTACTGTTACGTAATGGCTAATGAAAAACAATTGTTACCGATCAAGAAGAGAGTGCATTTTTGTACCTTATTGAGAAGACGTTAGACAATGCAGTCACTTATGGGGATCTATATGCAAAGGAGTGGGAAAAAAATGAAGCTTCCAAAATTTTATATCCACAATTTAAAAACAGCATGAAAGCAAATCCCATGCAAACATCTTCAAAAGCAGAATGGGAGGTTATATTATATGTTCAACAATCAGCGTCTAAATCCAGTTCTGGTATCAAGGAAATCAGCTTTACTTATAAAGCTATGAATAAAATCTAAAAAAGGGGAGCAAATTCATACAACATAAATCATAAAATTGTGAAATTTAATTTACCACAAAAGGGATCAACCAAGAGATTCCAGCTCCACTTTGTCGAGCAGCAATAGTAGTTGGTCCACCAAGTGAGGGAATCCAAAAGAAACCTTCAGTCAGTAATCCCTTCAAGAATTAGGGACATCAGAAGGAACAAATTAGTTATAAGTCGGGTGACTTAAAAAGTCTTAAATAAGAATCAATGACCACAAAAAAACAATAGTTTAATTACCTCATTTGCCACATTAGAAAGGGCTTGATATAGTCCAATCCAGACCGGTATGGTGGCCAAAGTTGGTAAACAACCTACAGAAATGGGATTTAACAACAATGACTTTGAAGTATGCATAAACATCAAGCAAGATCATAAATTGAAAACCAATTTATGAGAAAACAAGGAATGAGTGCTTTTCACCTGCCAAAGGATTAACTCCAGCTTGACTATAAAGCCGTGATGTCTCAAGTTGTATTCTTTCCTTAAAAAGAGGAAAAATAATACGATAGAAGGAAGGAAATACTTTATAATCGAAACAAGAGAGGAAAATCCCCTCAATCAAAGCTCAAAGTTTGTTTAGCTTCCATAAAGGACAGAAATGCCCCACCTGATTGCCTGCATATCTTTGTTGGATGGCTTTAATCTTTGGTTGAAGATTTTGCATAGCCAATGTTGACTCGACCTACACATCACAAAGAGCATTCATAACTCTGTAGCAACCTTATACCAATGCGTAAATGCACTCATCATAAGCAAATTATACATCATCAGATTATGAGGAATTTGCAGCTACATAGGGGATTCATTTTTCAACTGTCATGGCAGAATTAACTAACCTGTTGCTTGGTGAGAGGAAAAGTAGCAATTTTAACGATAACAGTTAGTAATATAATTGCAAATCCATATGAATATGGCACGTGCACAGCTGTAAGTCCATCCTTCAACACCTGACACGGTTTAATTGGCACGTCAAAAAAGATAACACCATATTCATGTTTCCTATAAGCATATGTGAGAATTTCAATTCTGTGGTTCTTGATATCATCCACACCCCAAGAATCTTTAAAATACGGACATTCTCATGATTGCTTAGAAGAAATGATTTTAATCATCCGACTCAGGAAAATATGCGTTGACCCTGAATCAATAAATATGAAATACATCCTTTTTTTTCCTCGTCTGAGTAATTAACAAGCGCTATGATGAACTAAATTTTCAGTTAAACCAGGCGAGTTTATTTTATGTGAAAGCTTACTTTAAGAACAACTTCCATGGCCTCGGAGATGAATCCAAACCAGCCACCATTCTTCTGCACGGCGGTATCTGCGGAGGTCGATGCCGCGCCACCTGAAACAGCCGAATCCACTGCTACCGCTGCGTCAGCAATTGTATAGAGCAGGCCTTCGGCTCTGCTTACGATTGCTTCATAATCGAAGGCAGAATCAAAGGTATGGATGGGGGGAAGTTGATGGAAGCTGAAGTTGACTCTGGTGGCGACGTGTCTCCGGTGAGGAAGAGCGTGGAGACGACCATGGCGGGACAGAGATGGGAGAGACGAACCAACGAAGGGTGAAGATGAAATTAGGGTTTTCGCCATGGAAGGGTTTGGTTGTGCAGGGATTCAAGGAAGGAGTTCAGCTTCTCATGGGAGAGAGAGGATTGTTCTTGATGTTGAAGCGCTGACAGTCCAGTGGAGGAGGAAGAAGGTGCGGAAATCAAATGGAATTATCCTTTTTTTTTTTGTTTCTTTTTAATCGAAACGGCAAGTGCCACTGTGTACTCTGGCACACGTGCGGGACAATTACACCAAAATTGTTGGGAAATTCTGTTTTTTTGGTTAGTTAAATTTCTGGGGGACTCTCTCCATCGTTATGCCTCTATACTTGCAACGATTTTATTTCTTCCGAATCTCCGTTCTTTTTTAAAGATCTTGATGGAGAAATGAAGAACAAAGGGAGAGTGGAACAGTGGAACAGAGGGAGAGTGGAGAGCAAACTGAATAATAATAATTAGATTGAAATTAAGAGCCATGGACGCCCCCACTCTCAGCCCCCTCTGTTTCACACTCGAGAGTCGAGACATCCATTTGCACCATCACCAAGTCCCACAGTAATAACAACAATAATTATGAGGTAGAAAAAAAGGAACGTTGATTTGGCTATATGTATAGAGAAGACAATAAACCCAATAAAAATCCTAATTTTAATTTTCTTCAGAAAGTTGTGGCTATATATATAGCCTTCGACACCCTCGAATTCGCTTTAATTTCCAAAGAAATCCAACACCCATTTCCCACAATCGCCAACCCACGAGTTCGATTTCATTCCCATCTCGAAGCAACTTGTCATGCACCACCTTACCCTCTGCAAGGACAGCCCCCTTTTCGAACCCACCCCGAATACCACTTGTTTCCTGTTTGGTATATTTTTTCATTAATTACTTTTATTTTTTTTAGTACAACATGTTGGGTGGAGATTCGAACGCACAACTTGGTTAGAGGTACATGCCAATTACCGCTAAGTTAGGCTCGCTTTGACCATTAATTGTGTTTATTGTTTCCTTTACTAATGGAAATTTACAGTATCCTATAAATACCAAAATCTTGCTCAATTACAAGTAGCAAATGACAATATTCTTAAATATCTTCTTAGTGTTATTTTCTTATTTCATTCTTGGTATCAGAGCTTCATAGGCAAACGCCATCAAACCAATTTTTTTTTCAATGACTACTAAGGGTTCTATTGGTACTACAGGCACAATGCATACTTCCAATTCTGGGAATGTACCAATTAGTGTGCCTACTGTAGCTACAATGACCACTACTCCAATAGTGGCTCCTGTACCTACTGTTATTAATGCCCAAATAACACCTGTTTCTAACCCTCTAAACTCAACGCCCTCAGTAAAACTTGACGAAAATAATTTTCTCTTGTGGAAATCTATGGTCATGGCTGTACTTAGAGGGCCAGCATCTAGATGGCTATATGCTTGGGACCAACGCATGTCCTCCTGAGTTTGTGGCAATGACTAGACCAAATAGCAATGTTGCTTTATAAATCAACAAAGAATTCAAAGAGTGGGTAACAATAGACCAAGCCCTTCTTGGATGGTTGTATGGATCCATCACTCCAGTGGTGGCTTGTGAAGTTATTAATATAAAGTCTTCAAGAGAGGTACGGAAAGCCCTTGAAGACCTATACGGCTCGACAAATAGATCAAATAGATCAAGGGTCAGTGTTGGGATTTTCTCTACCTTTAAAAAGATTAGAGACTCGTGCAAGCGCACACGGTCACAAGTAATACTCGGAAGTAATCTAAGGTCGAATCCTCAGGGACTTGTTGTTTTTCAAAATCAAGTAATGCAGTGAAATGGTTCAAATATGC
>NW_019104880.1:46117-70792 GCF_001995035.1 Momordica charantia | reverse complement strand
TGTGTTCTACAACTAGAGAGCATCTAAAAGAAGATGAAATGAAGCTTGGAAAGGATGATTTGTTGAGGGATGGATGGCTTCTTTTATAGCACCATGGGTTGGTTGAAACTCCCCTCCATTTTAGGTGGAAAAAGGGTTGAGATTCACCTAACCACCTCTCTTGGACTTGGACTCACGGTTTTGAACATGTGGGAATGTCCTCCTTGCCCTTCATTAATCAAAACATGCGTTTTGACAAATTGCCCTCCAAAAATGGGTCGGGCGCAATTCTGCAAAAAAACAGAATTCTGTTATTTTCTTCCAACTTTGACCGCATTTATCTCATATTTTTCCTAAAGTACCATAGTTTGACTTTTATGCAGAAATAATCTATGTATGTTCTACTTTAAGAATATGTGGTCCTTTTTAGCAAATAATAATGGGAAATGGGTCAAAAACGTGGTCAAACAGGGCTACCGACACATGTTTCTACAGTAAAAAGTCAACCCTAACAGTCAGCCAGCTCAAAAGAGCTCTACAAACTACAAGAAAGAACAGCCTAAAGATGGCAGAATATCTAAGCACAATGAAACAAATAGCAGATAATTTATCTCTAGCAGGAGAAGCTGTTACTGTAAGCCATCTTTACTCCGACTTCCTCTGTGTTGTCAAGTAGCATCATAACTGGCTGGCTTGGATGCAGAATATCTTCCTATAATTTGCAAAATTAGTGGAAAGAATGATATGTCATGGCAAGAGTTTTATGCTACACTTGTTACGTTTGAAAATACATTGCAATACATGAGCTCAATGCAAAATAGTAGTGGGGAGATGATCAATATGACAGTAGACTATATTGCAAAGAAGCAACCATACAGTGGTCCAAATAGCTTCAACCATAGAACACAAAACCAGCATCAAAATTCTGGACAAAACAGAGACCAACACTTTAGTGCTAAAGGCTCAAGAGGAAGATCTAGAGGCACTCGTGGTGGCAAATTTGGAAATGGTTCAAAACCAACATGTCAGGTATGTGGAAAATACGGTCATTCTGACCTCGTTTGTTATTACAGGTTTGAAAGATCACATGGTTCAAGCAGCGGTAATGAAGCAAATGTAGCCTTTATGGCCGCACCTGAAATGGTAAATGATAATGCATGATATGCGATAGTGGAGCTACTATGCATACCACACCAGACACCAACAATCTAAATCAAAAAGTGGAGTATGGTGGAAATGACTTTCTGATAGTAAGTAATGGCTTTAAACTACCTATAAACGTGTTGGACAAGCAACAATCTCTTGCTTTGTTTCTAAATTTTCTTTATTGCATCTAAAAAATGTTCTCCATGTACCTAAAATTATTAAAAAAAAAAAACTCATGAGTATATCCAAACTCACTGTTGATAACCATGTTTTTGTTGAATTTCACTCGAATTTTTGTGTTGTGAAGGACAAGCTAACCGGGAGAATCCTACTACGAGGGAAGCTTGAAAATGCATATCAAATGGAGCAACCCATTGTGAACGACAATTTTAAAAATTCAAATTTAGCTGAGTCTTATTCCAATTTTCCTACTGCTTTTGTTTCGAATTGTGAGTCTATTCAAAATCAATGGCACAAAAGACTTGGCCACCCATAAAAAGAGTCTTGAGTCAGATTTCTAATTCTTGTAATTTGAAATTTTCCTTGCATAATGAAAGTGAATTTTGTGATGTCTGTCAATTAGGTAAATGTCATAAACTTCCATTTAATTCCTCTCAAACACACACTACTAAACCCCTTGAGCTTGTGTTTACTGATTTATGGGAACGAGCACCTATCATTTCATCTTCTGGCTATAGATTTTACATTAGTTTTGTAGATGATTTCACACGATTTATCTACATCTACCTCTCAAACACAAATCCGATGCTCTTCAAGCCTTTATCCGGTTCAAAAATCAAGCCGAAAACTATATAAATAGCAAAATAAAAATACTCGAAACAGATTAGGGTGGAGAATTTAGGTCCTTTGTCCCTGCTCTACATAAATTTGGCATTATTTTTAAGCATCCATGTCCCCGCACCAGTGAACAAAATGGTAAAGTAGAGAGAAAAAATCGACATATTGTTGAAATGGGCTTGACTCTTATAGCTAAAGCTTCTACGCCCTTAAAATTCTGGTGGAATGCTTTTGAAAGGTCTCTTTATCTTATTAATAGACTTCCTACACCTGTCCTTCATAATATCTCACCTTGGGAAAAAGTTTTCAAGCGTTAACCCGATTATTCTCAAATACGAACATTTGGTTGCGCTTGTTTTTCTTACTTACGACCCTACTAAAAGCATAAATTAAACTTCCACTCTTCTAAAATATGTGTTTTTCTTGGGTATAGTGAGCATCATAAAGGATTTAAATGTTTAAGTCTCATGGGTCATATCTACATTTCTCGCCATGTTATGTTCAATGAACAAGAGTATCCCTTTGCCTTCAATTTCCGTACCACACAACATGCTAATAAAAACAGCCAGAAGATGATATTTCAATGCTTGGTCCTCCTCTCCCTGTTGGCCAACAACTCATTCAAATCATTTTACCACATAACCCATATATTCCTATCTTATCCTCCTTTTCAAATGATATGGCTCATTCTTCAGGCGCTCCAATAGAAAGATCCTCTCCGGCAACTACATCAGGTGCGCATTCTAACTCTTCAAAATTCATCAGTTTCTCCTGAATTACCACTTGCTATTGAGTCTCAACCATCTTTTTCTCCATCCTCCTCTACACCATCTGATGTACTCCCATAACCCCCTTCAAAACTAGCTACAAATACTCATCCAATGCAAACTAGAGACAAAATGACATTTTAAACCAAAAACTTACCTCACCACACATTTCAACCTCCCTACACCATCTCCTCCCCTTGAACCCAAAAATGTAAAAGAAGCCTTAGAATCAAAGGAATGGAAAGCAACTATGAAAGAGGAATTTCATGCTTTACAAAAAAAAATGGAACATGGTCTCTCGTGCCTCCCTCACCCAATTACAGTTTGGTTGGAAACAAATGGGTCTTTCGTGTTAAGACAAATCCAAATGGATCCATAGTCAAATACAAAGTAAGACTTGTTGCTAAGGGTTTTCATCAAAGACCCGGAGTTGATTTTACTGAGACTTTTAGTCCCATTATCAAGCCATCTACAGTTCGAGTTATCTTAAGTTTAACTGTTTCCAACAATTGGGATATTCGGCAAATAGATATAAACAATGCTTTCTTAAATGGAGACTTACAAGAAATTGTTTATATGCTTCAGCCTAAAGGTTTTGTTGATGAAACTAAACGTCACTTTGTATGCAAGCTACACAAGTCATTATATGATCTAAAGCAAGCTCCCAGGGAATGGTATAACAAGCTACAATCTACTCTTCTCTCCTGGAATTTCAGAAACTCTAAGGTTGATTCTTCATTATTCTTTTACATCAATGACAATCAGGTTGTTCTCGTCCTTATTTATGTTGATAATATTATTATTACTGGGAAGAACAACAGTACTTTAATTCAGCAATTTACTAGTCAACTTAACAGTGCTTTTGCTTTAAAGGATTTGGGATCCTTAAATTTTTTTTATAGGAATTGAAGTTTACAGGGACAACAATAGATTATACTTGTCGCAATGTCATCGCGACGCGGAGCGGCCGACGTCATCCCCTGAAGGGTCTGTTTCGAGATAAAGGTTTGGAGTCGCCACCAATCATCTACGAGGTGTGATTGGTCACCTAAAAATAAAGGCAATGCCTGCAAAAACAGATTGTTGGTTCGGGAGTCGACTGAGCGTAGGGAAGGTATTAGCACCCTACGACACCCATTCGAAAACGATACCACATTTTATCAAAAAATTATCCTATTATTTTATTTAGTCCAAAGAAAAATGTTTTTATTTTATTTTAAATGTCTCATATTATATTAATCCACACCTTGTTATAAGATTTGAATTAACAGGTATGAGTGGCACGAAGGCCATTAGCAAAATTTTAATACCACATGAGTATTGACACTAAAACATCACACCATTATGCCACCACTTTGAGATATAAGCTATGCTCCTTTTTAAAATACATATTTTGTATTTTTGAATTTTGTTTAAAAAAAACTCTAAATGAAATCTTTTATTTAAAATAATTATTTAGTAAAAACAATGATAAAATGAGGCATTCAAAGACTCAAACTTGGGTCATGTACATTAAAAATCAAACATTTTACCACTAGGGGTGTACAATTGACTACCCAAAACTGAACCGATCGACCGTAACCGACCGAACCGACGTCGGTCGACTGGTTTTGGCCCCCGTCGATCGATTGTCGGTTTTTTAGATTCCAAAATTTTCGGTCGGTCGGTCGGCGGGCATTAAACCCCTATAATCGACCGAACTGACCAACATATACATAAAAAAACCATTTTTTATATATTTATTTATCTAATATTATAATTTATATATATTTTATAAAATATTCAGTTTTACAGCTTTTAATTTGGTTTTCATTTTCATTTTCCCTCCCTTTTTTTCTCTGCCTCCCTCTCCTTCTCGAATCTCGGCTTCTCCTCTCTATTTTCCCTCTCCTTTTCCTCTTGAAACAAGTCGCCTCTGCCGCCCTCATTCCCGCCGGCCGCCGCTCAACCTTCATCACAGACAACACATCGACAGCCCTCAACTCATCGTCAACGCCTTTCCCACTCAACCCTCCCCTCGTCGCCGACGCTCTCTCCCTCAGTACCCTCGCTTTCCGGCGCAATCCAACCCCTCCGGCTACCGGCGGTTCGGCACGGCGGCATCCATCACTCAAACTGGAATTGGAATCCGAGTAAGTTTTGATTTGATTTAGTTTTTTCTTTTCAACTTTGAACAGCCGTCGGCCAAAGTCTGACCAA
This sequence comes from Momordica charantia, assembly GCF_001995035.1. The sequence continues at coordinate 65,903 of NW_019104880.1, read as the reverse complement.
GCTCCAATATACAAACTTTGTTTCGGTTGGCGCTTGCGTTTGATTTAAGCAATCGGCGCTTCCATTTTTAAGCGATTGAATGTGATTTTTTTTCAACTTCGAACAGCCAGATTGCTATTTGGAAGTCCCAAATTTATGAAATGGATTGTTCATAGAATGATTTTTGTTTCAGTTGTTCTATCTGTTTCGTTCACGAATATACAAACTTTGGAATATACAACTTCTACCTGTTGTGTCGTGTGTAGAGAAAGAGAGATAGATTAACTTTATTTATTTTTAACAAAACTTTTATATATTTGTAGGGTTAATATGAATTCTACAGAACATGGAATGACGATCGGAGAGAAAAAAAGTTGATACTATCAACTTAGATCCAATAGAAGATTGTTCTTCAAGTCCAAAAAAAAAGGAAAAGTGGAAGAATATCAAGAGCATTGTTTGGGATCATTTTGAGAAGTTGAAAGGTGATTCTTCTAATCCTCAAGCTAAATGCAAATATTGTGGAAATATGTATGCTTGTCATCCTAAACGTAATGGCACAGGATCTTTGAAATTTCACATAGAAAATTGCAAAAAGTATCCTTACGAAAAGAAGAGAGATCCAACCCAACAATTATTAACTTTCAAAAATAAAGAAGTTGGTGGGGGTGTAGAATCTGATTCAAAACTTGTATGTGACTCATTTGATTTGGAGAGTTGTAGAAAAGCTTTAGCTGAGACGATTATTATGGATGAGCTGCCTTTTAGATTTGTGGAGGGTAAAGGTTTTCGAAGATTTATCAATAAATCAATAGGTTTGCTTGAGCCAAGGTTTATTATTCCATCCCGAGTAATTGTGGCCAGGGATGTTCTGAAGATATATCTTAGTGAGAAACAACATTTGAAAGACATGTTTAAGGCACAAAAATATAATGTTTCTCTCACTACTCATTGTTGGACTTTTGGACAAAATATAAGCTATATGGTATTGACTGCTCATTTTATTGATTCTGATTGGATTTTGTATAAGAGAATTCTTAGTTTTAGTCCAATTAGGAATCATAGACGAGATACCATTGGTAAGACTGTTGAGAAAAATTTGAAGGAATGGGGGATCGAAAGAGTTATGACTTTGACGGTTGATAATGCAAGTTCGAATGATACTGCCGTTTCGTATCTTATCAAGAGGTTTAGTGAAGGGTTGTTATTTCAGGGTGAATATATGCATGTTAGATGTTGTGCGCACATATTAAATCTTATTGTGTGTGATGTTTTGAAGGAGCATAATGTTTGCATTACTCAAATTCGCAATGCTGTTAGATTTGTGAAGTTGTCTCCTGCACGTGCTTTGAAATTTAGAAAGTGTGCTGAAATTGCTAAGATATCTTGTAAGAGTATTGTTTGTCTCGACGTTTCTACTAGATGGAATTCTACGTATATGATGCTTGATGCAGCTATGAAGTTTGAAAAAGCTTTTGAAAGGTTATAGGATGAATAGTCTGCTTATGTAGTTGATTTACATCCTAGCAAGGAGGATTGGGCGAATGCTAGGATGTTAGTTAAGTTTTTGAAAGTCTTTTATGAGGTCACTCTGAAAATTTCTGGATCTGTGTATACTACATCGAATCTGATTTATCATGAGATTAGCACAATTCAAAATTACATACATTTGAATTCTCTGAAGAGTGGAAATTCAATTCTTTGTAATATGGCTAAGAGCATGCAAGCTAAGTTTGAAAAATATTGGGGAAACAGTGAAAAGACTAATGTTTTGTTGTATATTGCAATTGTGTTGGATCCACATTATAAGTTGAAATTCTTGTCGTATTGTTTCAACAAGTTAGGACCAGAAATGGCTAAATCCATGACAGATAACGTGGAGTATGTTTTGAGGCATTTCTTGTCAAATATAGTCTGTCTTATGGTAGTAGTGGAAGTGGCAGTACATCAATTGTTGCTTCACGTACCTATATTACTAGTACAAACTTGGATTCAAAGTTTGATGAGGGCTATGATTTTGGGTCTGATTTTTCAACTAAAGAGACTACAACTTTTAATAACGACTCAGAGATTGACGTGTATTTGTTAGAATCTCTTGCTAAGAATGATAGTAAGTTTGACATACTTAAATGGTGGAAGCGGAATGGTTGTCAATTTGAGATTCTTGGCAAAATTAGTAGAGATATTTTAGCAATTCCAGTCTCGACTGTAGCATCTGAGTCTGCCTTCAGTACTGAAGGACGTGTAATTGACTTTTCACATTGTTTATTGGCTCCAAAAACAGTTGAAGCTCTCATATGTTGTCAAAATTGGCTAAATTCTAAGCCAATAGATGTTGATATTCATAAATACGTAGAGGAGGATTCAATGCTTGAAGAAGGTATTTATTCTACTCTTTTCATTTTTCTAAATGTTTTCTCTATTCAATTTTAACGTTGCTGTCTATTTTCTATTTCAATATAATTTTACAGGATTCAGGGCCATTATGGACGAGGAGAAAACCATTGAAGACGTTGAAGATCTTTCAACTATTTCGATGTAATAGTGTGTGCTTGTGGAGGACTAAGACTTTGCTGTGTTAGACTATAATTGTTTGTACTTGATCTTTGGACTCCTTAAATTTGGACTTTAACTTTAGACTATTTTCATTTTTTAAATTTGAAGTTTGAAGTTTTACTATTATTGTACTTTTAACTTTGGACTCTTTTTAATTTAGATATGGACTTCAACTTTTATGGACTATTTTCATTTTCTATGGATTTTGAAATCGGATTACATTAGAACTATTTATTCGATTCTCATTATATTATTTATTGAAGCTAGTTTCGAAATTGGACTATGAAATATGGATTAGGATTATTATGAATTTTCAATATGAATGGGCTTAAAATAAGAATGGGCTTAAAATAAGAATGGGCTGAATATGGATTTACAATAGGAATTGGCTAAAATAACAGAAAATATAATAAAAAAAAAAGTAAGGAAAATATAATAAAAAAAATCGGTGTGGCAAAAACCGACCAACCGAACCGACACTTTGGTTGGTCGGTTACATGTGCAACGGTCGGTCGGTCGGTTTCCATTTCTAGAAACCGACCGTTGGTCGGTCGGCGTCGATTTTTGTCCAATAACCGACCCGACCGACCGATGTACAGCCCTACTTACCACTATGCCAACATCTTAAGATGTAAACATTATATTCTTTTACCCAAACAATAGTTTTAATTTATTTTTTTAAACCAAAAATAATTATGAATTTTCTTAAATTAAAACAAAAAAAATAACTTTTTTTATTTATTTCGAAATTAACAAGATTATTTTAAAAAAACTTTTATTTAAAAATAAAGTGAAATTTACTTTAACAAAACTTGTTTGCTAAAAAAATTGATTTTTTTTGTTAAGATTCTTTTTAAAACCATAACCACCAAATCATTAAAAGAAAATTAAAAAAAATGAGATTTTATTATTTTTTTTGTTTTTATCTCCTCCTTTTTTAAAATCCTGTAACAGATGAAGACTCTTTTTAATTAAAAGATAAAACACAGTTGACAAAAAAAAAATAAACCTTGTTAAAAAATTTAAATAAAAACTAACTTTTGAAGTTTGAATTAAAATTTAAAAGAATCCAAATTTTTTTTAAAACAAGATTTATTTTATAAAACTCTTATTTTTTCAACGTATTTTAACCAAAATTTTAAAGTAAAATCTTTTATTAAAATAAAATTAAGTTTAATATTTATTTCATTAAAAAAAACTCTTCTTTATTAGAAAAAGAAAAATCTTTTTATTTTAAAACAAATTTTAAAATATCAAAATCCTTATTTTATTTTCAAAAACTTATTTAAACTTAATTTAGAAGATTTTATTTATCTTAAAAAAAATTTCTTACTAAAAGCATTTTCTTTTTAAAAAAAGTAAAAAAAAAATTCTTAAAAAAACATTTTTTTTAAAAAAAAAATCTTTTGATAGAAACAAAAGAATCTGTTTCAAATTGAAAAGCATGATTTCCAAAGCCTTTCCCTTATTTAAAAAAAAATTCTTTCAACGTATTTGACACTCACTTAAAACGCACTAGTGGGAACGAAATCGTCGGAGTGCCATCGGGCTTGGAAGAAGTTGTGAAGAAGGTTGTAGCTGCTGTCGTTCGCGCCGTTCCCTTGCGTCGTCAGAGGTTGTGGGTGTGAAGGAGAAAAGTGGTGATGGTGGGATAAGAGAGATGGAGAGAAGAAGATAGGTGATGAGTTTCTAGCTCTCTGCACTGTGTCCTTCTTTGTGTTGTGTGCCCTTTAAATACACAAAAAAAAAATAACACTAACAATGAGATGGTTAGAGGAGAGAGGGGAAGGAAAGGTTGGAGAAAATTACACATTACATGGTTTGACAATAAAAAAATCAAAGAGGAAAAAGAGTTAAAAATCAAAGGTTTTCTTAAAATAAAATCTTTATTTAATTAAAACAAATTTTTTTTTTAAATAAAATTATTTACTTAAAAACAAATCATTTTTATTTTAATAATAAAACAAAATCTAAACAAACCATTTTTAATTTTCTTATTAATTAAATTAAACATTTAAATAAATCTAACATTTTAATTTTAGTTAATTTAAACTTTATATTAAAACTAATCATAAAGTAAACCTATGTTATTCTTTAATTAAAATAAAATTCAATAAAGTAAAATACAATAATATAAATTAAAATTAAAAATAAGTCGGACCAAATACGGTGTCTACAAAACTCAACAAAAGAATATCCTTGGTCTTCTAAAGAAGTTGGGATTTGATAACCTGATCAAGTCTGCACCCATGCCAGCAGTCCATGGTAAATATTTATCTGTCCATGATGGTCAACATATGGACAATCTAACACTATACAAGAGTGTCATTGGAGGTTTACAATAATTGACACATACTCGACTTAACATTTCATTCATTGTCAATCGTTTAAGTTAATTTATGCAGCATCAGACAACCATTCATTAGCAAGCAATTAAACGTGTACTTAGATATCTCAAAGGTATATTGAACTATGGGCTTCATATAGTTCCCTCCAAAAGCCTACTATTACAGCATACTCGGATGCAGATTGGGCGTGTTGCCCAGATGATAGAAAATCTACTAGAGCTTATTGCATCTACCTAGGCGATTCACTAGTATCTTGGTCCTCTAAGAAACAGCATGTAATTGCCCGATCTAGTATGGAGTTTGAGTATCATTCTCTTGCTCATGCATCAGCTGAAGTCTCTTGGTCATGTTCACTGCTAAATGAAATTTGTCAGCTCCCAATCTCAATTCCGATCATTTGGTGTGATAATATGAGTGCAATTTCCTTGGCTTCCAATCCAGTGTTTCATGCACAACAAAGCACATCGAATTAGATGTACATTTCATTCGCGATAAGATCATGAAGAAGGAAATTGAGATTCGGCACGTACCCTCTGAGGATCAAATTGCCGATGCACTCACGAAAGCAGTCAGTACTCCAATCTTCTTCCACCTACGCAGCAAACTTGAAGCTGATCCCTCACCCACTCGTTTGAGGGGCAATATTGAGGTTGCAGAATAAATGCCTAAATGGATGGCATATTTGCTGCTGTAAATCCTCCAAAATTAGGTGTACTCCATCCAAATGCAAGCTGTATATTTTTTCATTAATTGCTTTTATTGTTTCCTTTCCTAATGGAAATTTACAGTATCCTATAAATACCAAAATCTTGCTCAATTACAAGTAGCAAAAACAATATTCCTAAATCTCTTCTTATTGTTATTTTCTTCATTTCGTGATGAGAGATGGTGAGTTTGTGGGTAAGGGTTTGGTGGAAAAGAAAATTGATGGGAGATTGATTGCGATTAGTTAGAGCTGCATGCTTATGGCCCTACCCTGTTTGGAAATCGCCGAAGACGATTCTTTGTTAGCAGAAGGGAGGAAAAATATGTTTAATTATTATTTTTTTAAAAAAATTACAGTTGTTATCTATTTAACAGTAGGTTGACTAAAATGAACCATTTTAAAAAGTACAGGGACTAAAATGAACTTTTTTAAAGTATAAGGACCAAAATGAACTTAAGCTCAAAGTACTGGGACTAAAAGAGTATTTTAACCTAGAATTTAAGTAATATTTTATATCAATATTATTCTTCCGATAGAAAAAAAGATATAAATTTGTTTTAGTTGATTTAAATATATTTTAATTAGTTATACTATTTGTTAATATCAACTAAATTGCTAAAACACAGTTCAATTCTAAATACCATAACAATAATATTTTATATTAATATTTGTCATTGTAATAAAAATTATATTAATATATTTTTGTTGATAAAATTTTATATTAATTCATCAATATTTATTCATATCAAATAAATTGTTAAAATTAAAAAAGTTACTATAAAATAAAATTGTGTGATGAAATAAATTAAAATATGACATTTTTTTAGTACAACAAAATTAAAGTGGGAGAAGATAAGTACCAATTACCGCTGAGTTGACATTAAAGCATGACCTCAATCCTTAATGTCTTCTATATTGTTTAATTTTACAAGTATCAAAAGTCCTTAATTAAGTCACTGGACAACAAAATTTGTTAATAAAAATTTGATTTGTCGTTAATTTACTATTTTATTAGTGTATATATTTGGAAATTTGATTAGGTATGCCACTTGGACATATCAATTGAAAAGAAATGCAATTTGTTGATTGGTTAGTTGAATTTTGCTAATGTGCAAATTAGATTTCATTTATCAACTAATACTAAGTCATATATGTTCATTGAATCCAAATATTTTAACAAAACAACAATTTAAAAAGGAACAGTTACAAATATGACCAAAATATTTAATAAAATAAGTAAAATAGTAATGACATTTAGTTTTTTTAAATATAGCATTTTTTTCAACAAAAAACGGAGGTCTAGTTTAAAAATTACAACTTTTAACTCTGCAATATATTTGATATACATCTGTAATATATCTGCAATATATCTAACTACTGAAATATGCCTCTGATATACTAATGATATAATAATGATATACAATTAATTTACTTATGATATAACTATGATATCAACTGAACTTCTAACATGGCTTACCACTGATATACATATGATAACCATTAATTTACCACACCGATACAACATTTATATATCTGTGATATGTGCTTTATATGTCTCTAATTTACCATTGATATACAAATGATATAGCCCTGATATAACTTCTTATAATTATATGATTTACCACTAATATTACACTTATATATATTTGATATATACTTAATATGCTTCTAATTTACCATTGATATACCTCTTATATAACCATGATATTTACTAATATAACAATGATACATGTGTGTTGATATAATACTATTATATCTACTATTTTTTTATATGAAAACAATGGTGCAAAAAAATAATTGAAATATAAAGATTGTATAAAAGATTTATGTGGATCATGTACGTCCAAAAAAAAAAAAAAACAAGTTAACAATATCATATACTTTATAAATTTAAACGACTCATATTCCTTATATTTAGTATCTAATTAATTAATATTGAATAAATGGTAGTGATATAGTAATCAACATTTTTAATAATATTAGTATGTTAATCAACAAATTGCAAGGGTAAACTAGAATCCATAATAGCTGATATATCACTAAAAATTAAACATTTGATATACCTTATACTTAGTATATCAGTTGCAAATATATTTAGTATATCATAAATTAGAGGTATCAATTATATATATTAGAGGTATAATACATACATCTGATAATGTGTATCATGGGTACATCTGATAATGTATATAATGGGTACATCTGATGTTTATCGAAAATATATCAGCGGTACATTAGATGTATATCAGATATAGATTTGATATATATCATATACAGATATAAATTGGAGATATATCAGATACACATATATATTGGATATATATCAGGTATCATAAGGGTAAAATCGAAATAATAAAAAATTCGAAAATAAAATTTCAAATATTTTGCTATATTTGAAATTTTGAAAAGCTGGTGACATTTTTTGAAATACATAAATTATTTTTGCTACCCATCACAATTACCCAATTAAAAAATACATCAATTTTTTATAATTAAACTTTTAACTAAGTGTCAATGAAAAAACCTAAATGAAAATTTTTAATACAATAAAGATAAAATTGAGAGTTATAAAATATAAAGAATAAAATGGAGAATTACCTACCAACCAGAGTATATATAGCTCAACTGGTTACCAAAATGTCGTGAATTCGAATCTACACCCCAGAAGTTGTACTAAAATTTTTTTGAGAATTACATAGGGAAATAGATATCATTCAATATAATTAGCCTCATTTTCTAACATTGATACATGCAATCCAGGTTAATAACGAATTATATGTCATTTATCTTAAAATTTGCTCAATCTTTCTGTAGATTCAAACTGAAACTTCGTGAGAAGGTTATATTAATAATTAATTCATTGACCACTAGAGTTAGACCCAATTTGAGTAAATATAATTTCAAGCCACGAACATATAGAAGTTTCAATTATCCCAAATTTGGTGTAGTTTCCAATAATTTGGATCCATGAGAGAGGGAGAGAGAAGGGGCCAAATAGAAGAGGTTAAGACTCAAGAGAGAGAGAGAGGAGAGGGCATGCAGAAGAGAAGAAAAAGTAATGAAGCAATCTGCATCGTATTCGGTGCAAAGGAGAGTGGCTCACAAAAAACATAACACCATCTCTCTGCTCTGCTCACCATAACTAATCCCATTTCTCAAATCCTATCATCAATTCAATTGAATGTCTGTCCCTTTAATTTGGATTGCATGCACATCCAATAGACTACCATTATAATTCCAAAACAAATATTCTTTTTTAGCGTAAAATACTATTTTGGTCACTCTCCTACTTTTTTGTTTAGGTTCCTCTATTTTGAATTTTGATTCATTTTTAGCCCCTGCATTTTCTAAATATTCATTCTGGTCCTTGTATTTTTGAAAAGTGACCATTTTGGTCTTTAATTTCAAATTTAAAATAAAAATTGTATGCGTAATAAAAGCTCTTTTATATAAAGTCGTTGTTACATTTTAAGAGATATATTAAGTGTAGTGTGGTATTGAAAGCATGATAGAAAAATAAAATTAAAATAATAAAATTAAAGGACCAAAATGTCATTTTTTTAAGTAGAGTACCAAAATGTATACATTTACTAAAGTGAACAAACAGATAAAAATATAAACATTTTGAAAGGACAAAAACTAAAAAGAACATAAACCAAAATTACAGGAATTTAAGTTTCTTTATAAAATTAAAAATGGTAACCAATGTCACGAGAAAACTAACTTCAACTTATTTTTTCTTTTGTGCCAACATGAGATCAGGTTACCGTTTAATTAACACATATCTCTTATCAAAAGATTATGACTTCCAATCTTCAACTTCACTTGTACTAAAAAATTGTGTTTTTTTCTTTTTATTTATTTATTTTCTAGTAAATGGCAAAAACCACCCTTCAACTATGATAGTTGTTACAATTTGACCCATAAACTTTCAATGGTAAAAATTAAGCCCTCAAACTTTTAAAAATGAAAAAATTATACCCATAAATCTTTAATAATTAAAATTAAACCCTTAAATTTTATAAAATGAAAAGATTGACCCCTCAACTTTTAATGGGTAAAAATTGAACTCTCAGATTAAAAAGAATATTGAATCTATTTTAAAATTCACCTTCAAATTAAACAACCTCCACCGGGAGGCTTCTCTTCTACCTTAAAAGGAAGATTTTTACGGTGGGAGGTTTAAGGGTTGCAGAGGTCCCATGGCGGTATCTCGCCCTTGTCGTCGTTCAGCTCCAAAGTTTTCCGATCGTAGATTCTCTGCAACATGCTTGGCCATCGACGGTGCGCCTCACCAGTCAGAATCAACATTAGAAATCGAACAAACATTGATTAGACTATTAGAGTAATTAATTAATTTTCCTTATCAAAATGGAGTAAAATAAGGTTGCCCACACCCTGGCGATTGGGGAAGACGATGGAGTCATATGGGTTGGAACGAAAATTTCCCCAATTTGGCCACTCGTTGAAGCAGTTCAATGTGAATTGTTGCTTTTAGCTTCTTATTTGTTTATTTCTCAGACAAATTGTATTAATTTTCCTTCATCTTCTTCCAGATTTTGTTTGCTGGGTTTAATGGAAGGTATTTTGAGGGTGTAATTTTTAGAATTTGAAGTTTATTGGTACCATTGATAAGTTTAAGGGTTTAATTTTAACTGTTAAAAGTTTAGGGGTCTAATTTTTTTCATTTATAATAGTTTAAGGGTTTGAGTTTTACAAATAAAAATTTATGGGTGAAATTGTTACAACTAACGTAGTTCAAGTTCAAGGGTGGTTTGTGCAATTTGTGCAATTTGCCCTTTATTTTTTTTTTTTTCTGTTTAAGATTGAATATTCTTAATCAAGGCATGCAAATGCAGACGCCGCCAATGGTTTTTTCTCCACAAAATCTAAAAATTGGTTAAAACTTTTCAACTTCATCTTCTCTCTCCATAGATATGAAATGAATCTCTATTTTGGGTTACACTTCAATTCCCAAAGCGTAGGCCTTACCTACACCTTACAAACAGGCTGTCTGTTTTTCCTTTTCCCTTTTCCCTTTCTCCTTCAATGGCGTAACCCTCTTCGTCCACACTTGCCCTTCGGTCCTCTGTCATTCCCGAGAGCCACTGCGAGGGCACTCTCGTCTTTTCACCTCAAAACCCTTCCCCTTCCTCCCATCATGTTTTCAGAGATTTCGCATCGCCAAAAACGAGACACGCATGTCCATAAAACCGCACCCCATTGGTCCATTTTCATTTTTCTTTTTTCTTTAATTTTCGGGTCTGCAGAATGAGAGGCAATTATTTTCCATGCAGATCAAAATTTGAAGCCCCGGCCCTTATTATTACCTCAAACTAAAACCCTAATTGTTGATTTTGGTTGCCATGGAAGTGGACGGGGGGGTCAGATCGGAGGTGGGCGGCGCTCCGGCGAGCTCGCGGTGGAATCCGACGAAGGAGCAGATTGGGATTTTGGAGAACTTATACAAGCAAGGAGTGAGGACGCCCAGTGCCGACCAAATACATGAAATCACCAATAGCCTCAAAGCTTACGGCCATATTGAAGGCAAGAATGTGTTCTATTGGTTTCAGAATCACAAGGCCAGGCAGAGGCAGAAGCAGAAGCAGCAGAGTTTGGCCCTTTTTAGCCACTTTCTTCACTTCAATTCCAACCCATATTCTTCCCCAAACGGTTCGTTCCTTTACTTTCTCATTTAAATTTATCCATAATCCACGGTCTGTCGTCAAAGTACACATGGGGTTATTTGGTACATTTTTGTCTTCACTAAGATTTCACCCATAAAAACTCCACGAGTATACACCGAATTTATATATAATATGTAGTAAAATATTAATTTGTTCAAGATAAGATTTATGTGACCATTAAAAAAAAGTAATGATCACAAAAATTTGCTAAATGTTTGAATCCTTGTTGTCACTGTTTTTCTGTGAGAAACAAAATACTGTGAAAAACAAGACATTATGAAACATGGTATTATGGTAAGAGATTTTATGTTTTTTTTTTTGGTTATAATTTGAAAGAAAAAAAATACAAATGTAGTCGCTTTAATGCACTAAACTATACTTTTTTTTTCCAATTTAGCTATCAAAATCAATCCAACCATGATTTCTTTTTAGATAATATAGAATTAGTGTTCTTTAACCACTCGTATAAATCAAACAATGAAATTTCTTTTAAGAACAAGTATGTCAGATGGTAGAATTTAGATTTTTTTTTAATTATTTTCTTAAACCAAATTGGATGTCTTTAAATTGATAACAACTTTTGTTGGGCATTTGGTGCATAATTTCCAAGCTCACAAGTGAAGAGGGATGATTAGTTTAAATCTTTAATTAAGTCTCTGGACTTGACATTAAGTAGATTTGTGATGAAATTATTAAGATCCATTTTTATTTTTCTTTTGTTCTTCTACTCTCATGAGCTTCTCTTTTATGATATCAGTGGGTTGCAGCCCATACTACGTACATCAAAACGACGTCGGATTGTATCCACCGTACCATAACAATTCCAAGGCGCTTCAAAGCAGTGGCATTGCGAGGAGAAGATCAAAGAGCGAGAGAAGAAACAGTAATGGTGAAATTGAGGTCTCCGCCATTAACCTTAACATTCAGACTGAAACTCTGTCTCTCTTTCCGACGCATCCGACCGGAGATTTACAAGTCGGACCACTGCCACCGACGTCTTCCGAAACCTCTGCCGACCATTCTTCGGCCGGTGTTAGCTCTTCTGGCCGTGGGACGTACTTTGATTTTTTTCTCTAGGAAAACTTTGTTAGAAAAGGGAGGGATTTTCTTGTCTTTATAGAGCAAACTTGCATTTTGTGATATTCTTTTTTCATTTCTGTGATGAAGGAATTATTCAATCAATCCACGGTTTCTGAGTTTAGGGTATTGAAATTAAGTTTCCATTTCTCCATTTACACAAGGTTTGAATGTTGGAATAGGAAAAGTTAGTTAATAGGTTTAAATATTATTGTAGTTTGGGTTTTACTTCATTTTGATCCACATCCATTTTGATCCTTTTAGTTTCAAATTTTGTTCAATTTAATCACTGTGCACTGTGCTCTCACAAGGCCTATTTTGATCCTTTAAAATAAAATATAGATTTTGGTTCTTTCATTTTATCTTTATCTAATCTCTCTAAGGAAATTTAGCTACAAATTTATATCAACAATTTTCACTGTATATAAAGTTTTAGGTGAATCTCACTTGAAGTAAGTAGTTGTTACAGTTGTACTTGTAAATTATAAATTAAAAATTAGAATCTTAAATTTCAATGGTAAAAAATTAAACCTTCCAACTTTTATAAGTGAGAAAATTAAACATTCGATCGTAAAAATTACACCCTCACATTTAAAAGGAATGAATCTTTTGATGTCGCTGCGAGAGAATAGAGATACCCAGAAAATTTCAGAGATTTTCCATTGAAATAACTTGCCGAATAATGGAGATGCCATGGGCGGCACCGGCTATCGCATGACTGAGTTCAATTTTGGACATCAAATATGCCACTGTTTCATTCAAGCACTAATCATCAAATTCCACTTTCTAATGGAAAAAATTTGACTATGTTAAAGTTTGGGAGAATCTACCCCCTTAATATCATTAAATATTTGATAACTCATTATTTTAAAATTAAATATTTGACTATTATCTTGTTTAATGGTTGACTTTTGACATTTTTGTGCTTGATTTGTAGCGTTTTGTTTGTGTAACTAATTGGTTGATTAAGATCTTTTTTTCCAATAATAAAGTCAGACCCAAAAGACCAAAATTGCTAAAAATATAGATTAATTTGAGCAAATAAAAAACTTGAACATTTGATTTCTACTTAATGATACAATCACACTCGGAAATGGGAGGTCACAAAGGAATGAAAGTTGAGACAGAGAGGAGAGAGGGATTAATTCAAGGGCAATTGCAATAATGTCAAAACAATTAAGTAAAATAGCACATTTAGCATCCATGTTTAACTTTTCCAAATATGGCAATTTTTGTAGAGATTAATACACAAATAGCCTATTTTATGATTCAAATTACACTATGAGCTCAACTTTTTAACAATTTACAGTATTGTCGAAAGATTGATCCATTATGGGTGAAATCCATTAGAAAAATTACTCATAGGTCATCACTAATATATGTTAGATAAGGATAAAAAATAAAATCAAATATGGAATAAATTTAAAATTTGGGCGGTTTCCTAATTTTTGTTTTGAAATCCCTGAAATCATGCAGCTATGTTTCATGAAATCCATTTTTATTTTGAAATCCCTAAATACCTACAATCTCTAATTTGAAAACCTAAAATCATTAGGGAGTTGATTAGATTTTGGATATATGGCACAATACTTCAAGATATATATTATATAACGTAATATTTGGGTATATACCACCAAAAGTTATATATTATATAACTTAATTAATATTTGAGTATATACAACTAAAAGCTATATATTATATAACCTTTTCAAATAGTATATGTTTATTGTACTATAAATTATGGTATAACAATATATTATATAATGGTAGTTGGAATATATTCTATAACATAATAGTATATAATAATAAAAAGTATATATTATATAACTATTTAGATAAGTATATGTTTATCATACCATTGCAGAAAAAAAAGAGTCGAAAAAGAAAAATTCGGTGAGAGAGGAATTTTTAAATTTTGATTATACAAAGAAGAATTTGGTATTAATTGTGATAGGAGAAAAATATAGGACTTTTTAGGTTGGGTCAACAGAAAAAGATTTGGAATCCAAATATCGAAAAAGTTTGATGAAAATCAAATCTAATTATTTAAATAAAAAAATATTTAATAAAATAAAACAATAATAATTTAGGGTAATCATGGGATTATTGAAAATTTGAAATCTAAGAATCCAAATATGTAAAAATTTGAAAACTTAAGCTATCTATGAAATATAGTTTCTAAAATGACTCATTAAAGATATTTTCTCATTTAAAAAAAACGAAGGCGGAAATTATTAAAGGACAAATTTACCCTAGAAGCCCAAAACATTAATAGTACTGATATATATATGATATATACTAGATATATCTCTACCACTGATATAACTATGATATCTACTGATATAACTTCTTATATGATTATATGATTCACCATTTATTGATTTACCACTCGATATAGCACTAATATACATCATATATATACTTGATATACCTCTGATGTACCACTAATATATAACTGATGTACCACTAATATGTAACTGATATACCACTGAAATACAACTGATATACCATTGATATAATTATGATATCTACTGATATAACTTCTTAGACTATATGATTTAGCATTTATTGATTTACTACTTATATAGCACTGATATGTATCAGATATATACTTGATATACCTCTGATTTACTACTAATGTACCACTAATATATAATTGATGTACCACTAATATGTAACTGATATGCCACTGATATACAATTGATATACCACTAATATAATTATGATATGTACTGATATAATTTCTTATATAATTATATGATTTACTATTTATTAATTTACTATTGATATAGCATTGATATATACTTGATATACCTTTAATATACCACTAATTTACTATTGATATAACTTGTGATATGATCATATAATTTACCATTGAATGATTTACCATTGATATAAGATTGATATATGTCTTATGTATACTTTATATACCTCTGATTTACTACTGATATATCTCTGATATAAATATGATATATGTTGTTGATATATACTTTTGATATGATTGATGTACAATTGATTTACTATTGATTTATTATTGATATATCACTGATATATCAATAATTTCAAATATATTGCCTCTAATATGTGTTTTGATATACTGCTAATATATCCACTAATTTTTTGAATGATATGACAATGAGCCTTTTTATATGTATAGCGTTTTGAATTTAATTCAATTTTTGCCAATTTGTTGATAATTTGTTGATAAGGAAGCGCGTGAACGCTTGTGCTTCGATTTTATTTTAGAAATTCAATAAAGAAAAGACATAAGCAATGCAAAGAATGAGAAGTAGAGAAACCTACATTTGAAGGTCGTTCTTCAATGAGCACACCAACACCACCAAAAAGTCTTTCCTACTATTCTCTTGGCAATGACCGATTTATAGGAACTGTCTTTTGAAAGTGAGAGAATTTGGATTTCAAGGAAGCTTTTAGAGAAGATGTTCAACCCCACCAAAATGCAACTCTTTGCATTTTATAGAGAGGCAGAAGAGTTGGGAGGAAGTAACCTCCCCACCCACCATCTTCCCACTCCCTTGCAGAATGGGAGGAAGTGTGTTGTTAATTAAATTAATTTAATGAATTAATAATAATTAAATATATCATATATTTAATTAAATCTTTATTTGAATCATATTCAAATATATCTCTCTCTCATAACCTATAGTTTTAATGTGAATCTCATTCACATTAATTTTAATCTATAATTTTAATATGAATCCAATTCATATTAATTCGTATTTGAATCTTATTCAAATATAACTCTCATAATATATAGTTTAGTTATGAATGTCACTCGTAGTTAACTTTATATTATAATGTATCTATATACATTATATTAATTGTATCTTATACAATTAACCTACATTCCCTTAAATAAGTTGAATCCCTCAAATTATTTCACAAGACTTGATCCTTGTTTTACCCGTTGTGAGCTAGCGGGGGAACCTAATGGACGTACAAATTAGAAGCTCCAACAATATAAGATTAAATTATTAAACTCATTAACCAAAATAACCAACATTCGTTAATTGTGAGTCACTCCACTAAAGACCCACAGCTGCACTCTTCGCACTGTAGAATATTTTGCGTCCATGGATATTGACCATTAACAGTAAGTCAATCCTTCACGAATGTTTGTAACTTCAATTGGATCAAATTACCGTTTTACCCCTGAGTTACCTCTTTTCTCCTTAAGTACCACTGATCCTCTAATGAACAATCTATTTATGGTCTAACCATTAAACAGACGTCCTTCTTGAGCCAGTGAGAGAGTGGGGCCCCTTATTCAAGTCTCGAAGTCAGCAATTAAGAGAACACTCATCTACTTACCCTAAGGTTGGGAATGAGTGAATTCAATCTTGTGTAGTTATGTTCACAGCTCCCCACTTGGTCCCCAAAATGGCAGGAATATTGAATCGGTGACCCGAGTCACTCTCGCCCATACAAATCAAAGGACGATCCCTTATAGGCAAGAGTTCATGACTCACTTAGGATTGAGATTGAGTTACTTGGTCTTCCTATGAAATAATAATCTATTAGTTAACGGTGTTACAACTAAAGATTAATTATTTCGCGGTCTGGTCTTATACAAACTCATTGCATAGGATACCCCTACTCGCATGTCTCCACATGAACGATTTGGATTAAGTTGTTTGTAACTCTTACAAAGTGGGCTGTATCCATAGTGTTACCAGGATAAGGTACCAACCTTACCCATATACTATAGACCCTTTAGGTTATTACTGGAACATTATCCACTTATATATCGAATATACTGTATGTTAAATATATACCATGTATATTAATTATATACTATTCCAGTTACATGACATAACCTCGGATGTTAGTTTATTGGATTTGGGTTAATGCAATCTTAAAAGAAACTTGAATAACAGCTTCATTGAATAAATATTTGTTCTGCATTTATGATAAGACTTGATTTAATGCTAAAAAGTGTAGGTTTGCTTGCTTAAGTAACTTATATTTGGGATGAAAAATGTATGTTCATGCATATAATTTAGGAAAAATGTGCATAATTTGTGATTAGGGACTTTGGAATTCAGTTATAAGTAAATGAAGGCTAATTTGTGTAAATATGCTTATGTTGTAAGGAAAAATGAAGATTTATGATCACAATGCGTCAGACACATTGCAAGGCCAGAATTTCTAGCTTACTAGAGGAATGAGCCAGCCAAGTTGCTTTGAAAGTTCCAGCTTCGCAATGCGCCAGCCACATTCGATGCATAGATTGTCAAAACGGGAATAACCACTTTTGACCAAGTAATTGATCCAAGATTTGGTTTTACTCCTAATATCTCTACAACAAGTGGTTGCCAACTTCCCTTGAATTTCTCAAATCCTTGTTACTTTCATGGCCTATAAAAGGAGCCTCCAAGCATTACTTCTATACATCTCATTTTTCATGCTTTTCTTTTCCTTTCTACTCTAGTTTTGTAGTTTTTATTTAAGTTTTGTTTTCAATTATTTTTCTACAATTACTCTTGTTATTTTATTGCAATTCAATTTGTTCCATTTTGTGCTTTCTTTCCAATTCTAATTAAAATGATATCTTTTGTTATCTTCTCTTATGTTTTAATTTCTTTCAATTCCATGAGTAGGTAAATTGTTCTTCAACCCTCCTACGAATGCTTAGTTCTTATCACTATAAATTACATCTATCAGTGAGCACGACGTATTACGCTCTCTTTGCTTATCTTGATTGATACAATTTATCTAGTTGATTTTTCTTGTTGGCCACTTGTTTAAATCACAACAGTTGAATTTAATTCTGAAAAGGTTAGAGTCAACGGAGTTCATCAAGATAAAACGGGAAGTTACTTAGAAATAAGAACTAAAATAAGATCCTAGACATAGGCTCTCTTACCCGTTAAACGTAAGTTGGAACTTGATTTATTTAGGATTCTAGAGTTTCATAGACATATGTAAACACTAGCCTAAACTTCTAAAAAAACCAAAAGCGGTATGGAATAGGAGTTGAACCAGTTTGCATAAATTGAGCGTAATTACGGGCACATTTGGTAGGTGTAATTCATCATTTTAGAACTAAACAGAAGTAGGGGGTTGGCCTTTTAATTTCCGTGTTTCTAATTTGTGTTCCCAACAATTCCACCAATTCTTATTCCCAAACTCGATTGCTCATTCAAGCAGTTTACAAAATCAATTTTAAAAGAAAACTAGTCCCTGTGGAGACGAACTTGGAATATTTCCAGATTATTACTTGTGACAGTGTGCACTTGCACTTATCCTCTAGCTATTAAGCAGAAGCGCAACAATTTACAAACCACGAGTTTAGGGCATAAAACCTAACAACTAACTCTCATATGGTTGACCCTACCCAAGCTCGATTTGTGATGATTTCTCAGAGACTGAGTAATTCTACATGGTCTTGTCTCCCAAACGCTAGAGACACAGCTACGTGCTCTAACTCGATCTAAGTAGTCCCTGATGCTTCCTTCCTCGATCGAACCCAACGACCTCTAAAGGAAGGTTTCCCCTCTGATGACTTGGCACTCCCACCCAAGTCTGTTGCCACTCTAGAGAGATTGCGCTTACCTTCAGCACCTACTGTAGTCTTCTCCCTCGATGCACTCCTTCGCTTACGCGACTTCATTAGCTCGTCAAATTGTCTAACAATTGAGGCTCGAAACTGACAACCTGTCGAACAACTCACTGTGCTATTCCCCTTTCCCTTTTCTTTACTTCTCAGTTGTTGTACTTGAACTGATGGCATAATTTCTTCTTCTATCTTGGTTATCATTACTGCCGGTTTTTTAAAGTCTCACCCTGAACCATTTGCAACCCTATGCATCATTTGTCTCTCAAATCCCCTGGCATCCTTAAATTTAGACACATAAATTGAGGCTTCCTTATGGCCCACTGCTGCTACCTCGGATCCCCTCAAAAGTTTCCAGCTATCCTATGCAAACTCACTCTTGTAACCATCGTCATCCAGTTTTCCAGCAGATAACAAATTCATTCTAAAACCTGGAACATACTTGACAACTCGCAACACCAACTATTTTCCCTCATCGGTCACCAAACAGACATCCCTAATTCCTCTAACCTTGAAGATACTCACATTCCCCATCCTTACCTCGTCGTGCTGACTAGTAAAAATATGTGAACCGCTTTCTGTTTGAAGATATATGTGTCGATGTTGCAGTGTCCACAATCCACTCTAATGGTCGATCTACTGAGTCGCTCTCAACACATGCCAGAAACTATTCTACTCTTTCTGCCACATTAGCAGAATCACCCTTCTGTTGATCCTCTGTAAGCTTCCTACAAAACTGCTTAATGCGTCCCTTCTTGTGGCAGTAAAAACATTCCACATCTCCACTATTACTTCCACTCCTCTGGTTGCAATACTGTTGCTTTCCCTTATAACTCATCTTCCCTTTGTGCACGTT